>JBBPNP010000142.1:0-61365 GCA_038090955.1 Xerocomellus intermedius
TGCGTGCGCCCTCACGAGCGGTGCTATTGTTATTTCCCCTTGTTTTCTGAAATCGTATTCTGAACTTGCGCTTGCTTCGTGTGTGTAGGCGCCCGGATTCCGATACCTACCGTAGAGTGGGGAAATGGCCATGAATGCAAGGCGCTGGCGCATGTTCGCCCGTGGAGCATGGTGTCGAGCGTCCATCTCTTTCGTCTATGTTGTGTACCTCGCATGTACATTACATGACCTCTGTGCCGAGTTGCCAAATGTCACGGACCTTCTTCACCACACAGAACGACAAGAAGCGATGAACGTCATCACATCATATGATCACGGGCGTCACACAAATCCACAAATCACATCATTGTCATGAACCCGTAATCGCCTTCGAAAAGAAGACAAGGGAGAATCAGAGTCGTAGTTACTTTCGAGGGTCGTGAACGAGGTCATCAGGTGCAAAGGTGTGAAAATAGAACAAAAAATGGGATAAAACGAGGGCCACCAAGAGAGGCGAGCCCAAAGATAAGCGTCACAAGACGTATGTCAGCGTTAATCCTAGTGGAAAGGCGATCGTAGCAATGTGATGGAGCGCAAGCGCGGGATAGGGAGGGCGGGGTACAAAGTAGAGTGAAATTTCCACGGGAGGGGTAAGTTGGGTAGATATGCAAGAAGAGAAAAAGAGAGAGAGATGGAAGACAATGAAGAGCTGAGAAGAGAGCAAACTAGAGAACGGTGTGTTATCAGACGCTTCGCCGCGTCATCCATATGCCACGATGCCGCGATCGCGGGGGTGATCAGCAGGTAAGAGACGGGAATGAGGGCGCACACGATACGCGTGCACCCAAGGGTGTTCCAGCGAGAGAGAAATAAAGCAAAGATGATAGAAAAAGGAAACGACATCCGTTCGTGTTCACTTGCTACCTTGGGACGCCTGCAGGATCAACGCCTTCTCCTTCAGTACAGAAGGATAGCTATTCATGAGATGCGCGAGCGCCCGGAGATCGTCCTGGTCCAACAATGTAATGGTCAGTTTGGGCTAGAATAGCATTGGTCAACGGTCCATTCAGCTATGGCTCACAAGAGGGGCAGATTGACTTACCGCGCCTTTGATGCCATACGACTTGATGGCTCGGAACCTGTGTTAAAACGGTGGCGAAAATGAGTGCCCACAGATAGTATAGGGGATGAGGGGGGGAAGTACGCACAGTTTATCACCGAGTTGCTGCTTTTGGGCCTGTATAGGTTTGTCGAGGAGTCCGTCGATAAACTCGTCGGTTGCCTTCACGACCAACGGATCAGCCTTGGGCAGTGGGAGACCAGTCGCCGAAGACGAGTTCGCGAGCTTGACGATCTCTGCAGCGGGCAAGCGCGCCAAAGAAGCGATCGTATGGGAGATCGAGCTCGGGGTCACAGGAACGGGTGACGACGCTGCAGATGGTCCACGTGACGACAACGCAGGTGTTTGCGGCGAGTCCTCGAGTGGTGCCGTGGAAACCTTCTTTGCTTGGGGTGTGACAGGCACCGGTGCAGGGGACGGTTCGACCTTGGACTCTTCTTCCACATCAGAACTATCCAGGACCATCTTTGCGTCCACGAGCTTGGCTCTGAGCACCTCGACATTGAAAAGACACATCGCTCTCTCGCGCTTGGGCAAACTCATGAGCAATTCTACAAGTTCGCTCTGTCTAGATGATTCGATCTTGGCGACGGCAGCAGCCATGCGATCCCTCTCGGAGGTTGGCGGAACTGACCCAGAAGGCGAGGAAGTGCGCGGAGGCGTAGATAAGGATGCAGAGATGGAGATAGGAGTTGAAGGATGTTCCGGAGCCGAAGCTGTTGCAGCCAATTGGCTCGGATCCAACAGACGGGAGTCTTGAGAGTTTGCGGGCGATGCTGACTTGGCGGGAGACGGCGTTTCGGGTTTCAGGGCTGCGCACGCACTCGCAACTTGTTCCGTGAGCTTGGAAGGGTCCTGAATACCTGCCACCACTTCGCTCAGAGACAGGCTGACAAGAGACTCCACGACCGCGTCGAGTTCATTCGCTGGGACGCTCCCGCTCGCTTTGATGCGTCTGCTCAGTTCACCCGTGAGCACCTCCTTCCTGACAACGGGTGAGAGCGCCGCAAGATCATCGTAGCGCATGGGGAGATTGAGGGTACCAGAGAGGGCAGCCTGGAGCGCGTGAGTCTGAGTTAAAGCAGGTGCGACCCATACTTACATTATAATAGCTACCAGAACCTCTTCTACCCCTATCAGGGCGATCGACTCCGATGACAGGAGAACCGAGCACCGAGGAAGGGTGCCGGGGACTGGAGAAACAGCCATAACTCTCACCACCCTCGCTTGCGGTCGGGCTTGTCGCACCACTGGCACTCCGTGGGTGGCCATTATGACCGAAACGCTGAGCCAACTTCTCCTGGCGTAATTGCTTCGGTTCGTGTAATCTGACGACAAGTTGTTTGGAACCAAGGAGCACACCATTCATAGCATGCATTGCGGCGGCCGCTGCGAAAAGCGATCAGCAATCGGATGCTGTAATACGGTCTGATGCCAACCTTGATCGGGTGTTTGGTAGGAGACGAAGCCGAACCCGCGACTCTCGCCACTTTCATTGCGCATTACTCGTGCACTGAGAGACTGTTACAAACGAGGCATGTAACGATATATGCAATTTACCTGACAATTTGTCCAAACTAGATGTACCGATGGATAAGAAGCTAAAAACATCAAGAGAATGAGTATTTACCTGACGGAAATGAGTAAAGAGCCCATTCGAATCAATATCCGAATCTAGATTCTATTTGAAGAAACAAGATATCATGAAGGTATGGTCAGGAGCGAGTGTATTCTAGAGTCACCTTGCAGAATAAATTGCATGGGTCTATAAGACCACTGTGACTATTCGAACCGGGTCCGCTCAGAGGTGCGAGTTGGACTTGTTGTCCTGGGCCATGAATAAAAAGGGGGGCCCGGGGCGGAGTAGAAAATGGATGAGCGCGAGGTGGGGAATACTGTAGGTATGGTATTAGTCAGCACAAAAACAAATAAAAATGTGTTACCTGTGTGGGGTAAGGGTACACAGAGCCAGATGGTACGAAAGTGGGAGCGTGAGCACTAAACTCGGTGGCACTGCCACTAGTCCTCCTGCCCTGATATATGGTTACAGCGATATTCTGGCCCTCCACTTCAACGCAATGCATCGCCTCCTCGGCAATGCGTGCATCTTCTTCGCGCCAAAACTCTACGACTCCGGTATCACTTCCAAATCCAGTCTGCGTGCGAACTGATGCGAGAGCGCCATAAGGTCGGAAGAGGTCATACAACTGGCTATCGGAGAAGCCAACCGGGAGATGCTTCACGAGACGCGGTAATGCAGACGGAGGCGGAAGCGACGTGGGCGGTGATGTTGGGGGGTACGGTGAGAGGACGAGAGCTACGGGTGGCTGAAGGCCTTGGATGGGACGCGACTGCAAAGTGGCCAGGGCTTTTTCGGCTATGGAAGAAATTGTTGATGACTAGAGGCACATCACACGCGATAAATGATCACACCTTTCTCGAGGAACTTGAACTCAATCGTTCCAGAGAGGGGGCGGTTGGTTCCATCGCGTGGGATATTAGGTCTGAAGGGTGCACAAGACTGAAAAGTAATCGCGAGATTCTCATCCGTAACATAAGGAGGCAGATTTGAGATGTACAGTAGGGGGTCGTGAATATAAGGATGGGGCTGTGGGCCATCGCTTTCTTGCAACGGAGGAGAGGCATATCCAGAAGCCATCTTTGATTATCGGCAGCGGTTTTCTACCTGGATGTAACTGCAAATAATTAATGGGTTTGTGATCCTGGACAAGACATAGAAAAAGTACACATACGCTTTCAAGGCAAGCCAACAGCCCGTGCTGGACGTCAAGGTGCTGGTCAACGCCTCGATGCAGCTGCACAAGAAAATTCGCGCGCGTGGAAACATTATGTCAGCAACCCGCATCACACCGACTGAACAGAACAATGAGAGCGGGACCATGCAAATGCAAGCGGTGGAGCCCACAGTGGAGGGAGTACCCATGCGTCATGTGCCGCCCCAGCCATTGAAAAGTTGTACAATGTAAGTGACGCTGGCATCGCGTACCAAGCGACAGGCGATGACTCGTTCTTCGACCTTATGGGAAATACTACAACGGTCAAAATCATCCCGTCGAACTGCGGATTTCTCCTGAGCCCGATCTCACAGGGAACAGAAGCCGCACCACCGGTCCACTTCTGGGGTGCATGGTCTCTTAGGGGGTATCTGCTGTCGTTTGGAATCAGACAACCTGACTCAATCATGAAACACTTAGCTGCAGAACAAAACGTTGTGTGCCCGTCTCCGCATATCTTCTGGGACTAATCTAGGTGCCACAGAAAAACAACTTCGGTATAATTTGAACGTTGAACATCCACGGAAAACAGCGGTATTCCTCGTCTCTATGCTGACCCGATGGGGCAATTCTTTGCTGGAATAGGTTTGCGCAACTTGCATTCTATGGTCACCGGTACTCACACACAGTTTTCGTTATTCATCGACTATTTTTGTGCGGCAAAGGTACGCGAGCGCACATCTGCGTGTTGTAACGAAGTTTATGCGGACCTTCATCTGGTCTGTTCCACGTGGCACAGATTATGATAACGACTTCACGTTCTGCCGGGTTCTGTGCCGCGATGTAAATGACCTGCTTATGATTCATGGGAGGGTACATAGGGGTACATCTTCACTGCGGTGATTTCGACTTCACGTGGAGCTCGTCCGCAAGTGATGCTGGGACTGGTCAGTGCCACGGTGCAAATGACCACGTCCAAGGCTTTGGTTTTTCCACCCCAATTGTCGAGTGTCCTAACATGGTACAGAATCCACAGACGGTATGATAGGAGTTTACGATCGTGGGGCTTGCATCGGCGAGTGTGCAAACAGAGCCGTTCTTTGGTCCAAGAAGGCCATCCGATGGTGTTATTTAAAGAGCGCATTGGATTGGATGGTTATTTTGGTTCGAGTGCAGACCCCATCCTCGGAGAACGCGTGCCACCTGTGGAAACTGATAAGTAAGTACGAAGAACCACACAGGGAGTCGTGTTCTTCTCTCGGATCGGTCCGGGGAAGCTCATAATATAATTACAGGCGTGCTACGTGGCTCATCGGTCATAGTGTTTCCCAGTCAGGCACCGTATCTCAGCCCATTGCGCAAATGTCAAATCCGCTCGTTCGACGAGGTGTATACAATGGAAACACTGAGGAGGTACCTCAGGCTGACCGCACCTATTGTTTGGTATTTTGTTCTGCAGATCTCTTTTACCCTGGGTGTTTTTCGACGGGATGCCAGCCGGTTGGTATGAGATTGTGGCGTGCTTTGGTTGGATCAGGGGGTTGCAAGCCTGATGCCGATCGACTCGGGTTGTACTCACGCTTGCAGTCGTCCCATTTACTCTTGGCATGACAATTGGCTGAACTGAGTGCACATCGCTGGCTACCGCGTAGAGCATTCTTTTCATGAGCGCAACGGCCAGACACAACATTCCATGGGATTCATACCACGGTGGTGGCCCGAGGAGCCGAGATGATCCAGTGTGCTCGATGATTGCTACTATGAGCTGCTTACCCCCGCACTGAAACAAGTGTCAAGCAGTTCTTCAAGTTTTCTGTTGTTGTGCCGTGCTCCAGAACTGCGCCATGTCGTGCTTACAGGTAAATCACGAGAAGCACCACACAATTACGATTCAGGAAAATTAGGGTTGTTATCTTGCAACTCAGCGCATGGGAAGACCCAGGTTCTCAATCGAAGAAGATCCGTCAAGGCTCAAGACGGAGATCCAGGGGGTTCATGCTATTCATAGTTTCCAGAGTTGCAGTGCCCGGAATAAATAACGCAAGTAAAAATAAGTTGAAACTTCGAAAGTGAGACACTGAGAGCAGATACGAACCCCGCTGGCACTGGTGGAGTGGCCTAGAAGACTTCCCAAACAAATTTCCGTTTTCTTATTTGGGTGGCCAGCTTGCCGTGATGAAAAATGTGTCCGCGACGGAGATGTGTAATATCATCCAAGAATGCCGTAACGTGAACAGAATGGCCATGAGTCCCTTCAACGACCCTGCCTCCAACCGGTTCATTTTCAACGCCAAGGCCCGACCCTCATCCGAGTGTTACTGTATAAAAGGGACACACTGGAGATGGAACGTTCCTTGTGTAAATTTTGTCTAAAAACCCCCCATTCGCCCTGTGCTCTCATTAAGAATGATGCAGTCGTGGTCTCTCCTTTCTTCATTAGCCATCATCGCTTCGGCCGTCGCCCAGTCCGACCCATCTGGAGCTTCTTCTGCGCCTGCCGCTACTCCCACTGTACCATATGCCAGTGATGATCCAAACTACTGGCTATGGACAGCGAACTCGATCGACGTCAACCCACAGCCCGTCCGTGAGGAACTGGGGGCCGATATCCTCGGCCCGCAGAACATCCCGATGCAGTTGGAAAATTCGGACGCACTGGCCCCTCCAACGACGGATAATGGTGTCGTGTAAGTGGGATTCTTCGACCTCGACCTCACGTCGTTTACACGGATCGTCGTCATGTAGTGACAACTACAAGTGGCCATTCGCTCTCAGTCACAACCGCTTGCAAAAGGGTGGTTGGGCCCGTAACCAAAATAGTTCGTACCTGCATCAGGTATATTTTGGCGGATGCACTTAAAGGTTCTAGTAAACCACATGCCCGTCGCCAGTGCTATCGCTGGCGTAAACATGCGTCTAGAGGTTGGCGCAATCCGGTGAGTACTTGCGAATCAATCGTGACATCTTGGGTGCTCATACATGCAGTGAATTGCATTGGCACACAGATGGTGAATGGGCTTATATGCTCTCGGGTGACGTACGAGTCAGCTGTCTCACTCCCCAAGGACAAATATATCTCCAGGATGTGGTATGTTATGATGCTGTGTTACATTTTCAGTCATCCTGACGATCCCACAGGGACCTGGAGATTTGTGGTACTTCCCTCCTGGGTTCCCCCATAGTATTCAGGCCAAGAACACCACCGCCGATGGTGCCGAGTTCCTCCTGATCTTTGATAACGGTTCCTTCAGTGAAGACTCTACTTTCTTGCTTACCGTAAGTGTTCTCGTCTTCTCCATTATGCTTTAAGTTAACTGTTGTGCAGGATTGGTTGGCGCATGTTCCAAAGGAAGTTATCGCTAAGAATTTTCAGGTTGATATATCAGCGTTCGATCACATTCCAAGCAAGGAGTTATACATCTTCCCTTGTATGTTACCATACGACGACCCCGTGAACTCTTCTGACCTATCCGTTTTTTTCTTAGCTACTCCCCCTCCAGAAGATGTATACAGCGACATGGTTATCCCGAATAACACTCCATTGAACTACACATTTCCCATGTCCAAGATGAACGCCACCAGCGCACCTGGAGGCTCATACAAGGTCGTTGACACCCGGTTGTTCCCTGCAGCTACGACAATCTGTGCAGCAGAGGTCACCGTCGAAGTTGGCGGCATGCGGTATGTATATTTCTGATTTATATCGGATGACCTCGCTTACTGGTTCCCGTGCAGAGAACTCCATGTAAGAGACGTCCTTACCATTCATCTCGAGTCACTGATCCCAATTACTTGTGCAGTGGCACCCAACGGAACCAGAATGGACCTATTTCATGTAAGACTATTACTCTTGGTGGCTTTCCAGTCTAATTCTCCGTACAGTTCCGGCACCGCTCGCATCACAGTTTACGCTTCGTCGTCCAACGCACAGACATTCGACTTCCAGGTAAGAGTCACCAATATCAGTAGGAACGATTTACTAAGGGTGATAATTCAGGGCGGTGATATCGCATACATCCCGCCTTCATATGGTTAGTCCCTTTTCCGACTCTGTCTGGATTAAACGAACCGACGGATATTTTATCGCAGGCCACTACATCGAGAACACTGGCGACTCGACCTTGCGGTTCCTCGAAATATTCCGCTCAGGTATGCTCGTTCACCTCTGTACCCATCTGGTTACCTCATCGCGTCCGTTCCAGGCGAGTTCGAGGATATCTCGCTGAACCAGTGGCTCGCATTGATACCACCTGCCCTCGTGAAAGCACACCTCGATCTGGACGATGCCACCATCGCCAAATTCTCCCAGGTTAAACAAGAGGTTGTCGGTCCCGCTCAGCCGGTCGCATGATCGATTGAATCGATCAAGGGTCATCGCTTCCAATCAAATTATTCGACTCTCATTAAACGAGTTATCGTTATTTCAATTCTACAGAATTCTACATGTACCAGTTTTTACTCTTTCTTCCGACGAAAACCAACGTCGATGGGACAACGCGAGTGCACCAGTTCGGAATATGGATTCTCTTACCTTTGGTTAGTTCAGGCTCAATCATCATTAGGATTATACTTGGCGCCCTTACATTGTATATTTGTAACCATACTACAATCGAATTCCAAATCAAGGTGTGATAGAGTTGTGCCGGGCGGCGTCAGCGTAACCTGGTCGTAATGCCATCCGCGAAGTTACCCGAGGGAAGAAGAGGGTATAGTACCACTCCATTTGGACCGCTTACATGCTATTGAATGCTGAAGAGTTCTTGAACTGTCGCTCAATTCAGCTGCTTTGCAACTCAGTGGTCCCTGTGATCTGAGGTGCATGTGTTTTGGGTTCCTGAATGAGTCGACTGAGCCGAACGGTGGCGCCATACGTCAGTACATGTAGGCTCGCTCTTTATCGTTGGCAGTGTCAATCGGAACTGGACGGCCCAGCCCTGTTGAGTTGGCTCCACATAAGTACATACTTAGGAGCATCCAAGCGATTTGAATCCAAAAGGTCCAGCGGGTTAGCTTACAGCATGACTTGTCACTTCCAAATGGAGAGTATGGCAGGACCTCCTCTCCGTGAGTACTTACTAGTAGTTTGGTACGCTCCGCAGCGCATCTTAGCCTCTGAACTAGAGGCCCGCTGTGGCAGAACGTGTAGCGGTCGCGTTCCTGAAAAAAGAGGTGGCGACCGTCCAACTTGAACGGCTCAAACTCGGATTATTACTGTAACCACGGCATCCACCGAGAGTCCAGACGGATCACGACAAGGAATGCATCATGCCGTTGCCCGTTCCACCGTCACGTACGCATATCAGAATCGGGCACAAACGACAGCACTCAGACGACAAGTCTTGGTACTCGGATGGGCCTGCGCCGCGCGCAACATGGATCGATATGAACCATATTAGCATATTCGGATCATGCGTACTACATGTGGCGTTTCAAGGTTCCGAAAATGCCAGTGAGCTGGGGCGGGATGCTCCATCTTAATTATAGGGCGTAAATTGTGTGCCATGTACAGTAAGTATGTACAGTACATATGTGGTTGGGGAAGAAAAGGAGGCCTAAACTCTGACTAGCGAACGGCGATGTCGTAGCCGATGACGTTCGCAGCTGATAAGTGTCGCGGTGTGGTGCTTAAGGGGGGCCACGAGGCCCGTCTTGAGGTCTCACTACACCAAATGGAGCCAAGAGAGGCCTATAGAAGATTCGACGCTGTGGGACGTCGTTGCGTCATGGCATTGGTACACTGTGGAGGGGTGCGGGAACCGGCATACTTAGTGTGATATCCAATTTTGGGATCACGACCTTTTTTTTTCTTTGGCCCACCATTTGGGTCCTGCAATGAGTCAGGTCCCCGAGATTCCCACCTACGGGCGCGAGGGTTATTGTTAGAACGTGTGCCATCATGATGGCATGTATATCGCACTTGGCGCCCAGAAGAGGTGAGTAGACGATCAAGAGAGGAGAGGCGTCCATGCCTGCCAAAACGAAGCGACTCGGTGCACGCAAGAGAAGGGATGGTGGGTGTACACATACAGCCACAGTCACTTGAGAGGCGACGTCGAGTCGAGTCCGGTCAACGAGGCATCCCTCAGGCCTCAGGGTTATTCTATGCATAGAGCGCAAGCACGACAGTATTGGTAGCCGTAGCGATGGCGCCCGATTCGATGGCGACATATATTGAGGATGGTGACTGATTGGTCGGGGTGGCCGTCAAAGAAACCATTGTCCGACTCTTCCACTAGAGACGCACCACATTCACCCCCGTGATGGAACCGGGCTGGTTCGTCGTTTGGGTTCTACTAAATTGACGCTGCGATGATCATCCACGTTCTCTCAACCTTGATAACGCGAGGAGGTAAACGAACTGCTCGTGTTTTGCGATCTTACCTTCATCCTCGACCTCTCATCATCTCGCTATCTACTCCATCAGAAGGTGCAATGATTGGTGATTGCGAAGGCTTTTGGGGGTCCCCCTCACGTCGGTCACGTTCGGGTCCTGCAATGAGTCAAGTTCCCGAGACTTCCACCTACGGACGCGAGGGTTATTGTTAGAAGGCTTGATGTCAATATCGCACTGGCATCCGGAAAGGTGTCTTCCGAGGACTTTGGCAGATTCTGTCCATCATGATGTCGGTCGGACGAAGGGCAGCAACATTCTCGATCTGTCCCCACAAACACTACGCATTCCTATTCTGGATGATGGCCATTCTGCGGTTCCACCGTTGGGAAGCCGAGGAATGGGGCCTCGTGGGTGGGGGGTATTGGTATTGGAGACCTCCCACGTAAGATCTGACTACATGGGGAACGCACCAGGTGGGAAGAACGCTATCAGCGCTATCGTCAGGTTCTTTCGGGGGATCGGAAGACCGCAAGTCCAGTGGGGTACGAGTGAGAATATCATTTATGCCGAGAGGAGAAGGATGCGTATCCCCACCGGAAGAGGGATACTATGAGTGGCCTAAGTACGTGCTTGCATTCCACAGCGATGAAATCTCGACATCCGTCGGCGAGGATGGGCTCATGGATTACTTGAAGTAGTATTGGCACAATCCATGCCATCACCACATACAAATATGTCCGACGATGTTTTCTATTCGCCATCTCATCTAAAGGGATATTGCCTCAGAGCTTTCCATGTATCTCTTGAACATTGTCGTCGACAAACGGCCAATCATTGTATCCGAGGGGTGTCAAGTTTCCTGACAGGTAGTACTTTGACCGGTCCCCAGGCGTAAGGGATATGTTCTTCTGTAACCGCACCGGAAGGTCAGGCTGGTAATCAAATCTACGGATGAGCGCAGAGCACTAGGATGGAAAGGCAGGAACCCTCACGTTTGATATATACAACCGCCCGAAGGCGATGAGCCCTCCCTTGTCCTCCGCAGTGTGCAAAGCTGTCTCGCGGGTATGTCCTCCAGCTGATATAAATATCCTCTCTTCACCACCTTCACCACTATTCTATATTCCTCGCAAAAAGTCATTGTTCTCATCTGCTTTTGGGGTTACGTCCATGTTCCCAGCCACGCGGGGCGCGACCACATGCAATTATGCCATCTTTGGGTGTTTGTCGCGTAGAGCGCTAACGAGGTATGCAAATGTTGGTCGGGGGTCCGGCATCTTCATGTCTAGAAAACATTGAAATGAGCGCGACAGGGTGCAGATCAGCGCAAGAACGTCACCTTGGAAACTGCTCCAGGGACTGATGCGAATACCAACTCGGTCTTCGCCGACAGCGTCCACGATGGCGTCGACGACTTCCCTTGTGAATCTCGTGCGGCCTTCTTCGTATCCACCCCATCTATCCGTGCGCTTGTTGGATATTATTTGAAGGTACTCATCCAAGAGGTAACCGTTTGCGCTATGTATCTCCACCCCATCGAATCCAGCATTATGTACAGCATTGCTTGCTGCTTTTGCGTACGCAGCGATGTAATCGTTAATCTCGGCCTCGGTCAACGGACGAGGTGGCTTCGGCGAGCCGGTCATCGTGACGGACGACGCGGATACGTATGGTGAAGGCGGATCCTGCTTCTCAAGAAACTCTATATTGGCGGCGCGACCCAGTGCCCAAAGCTGGATGAATATGTACGATCCTTTGGCACGGACGGCGTCCGTGACCTGATGCGATCACAAGCACAGGGTGAGACAGGTTTAGGATAGACCGGCACTGACAGAAGAAAAACATGCATACCGTTTTCCAAGCTTGGATTTGTGCGTCGGTGAAGATGCCTGGGATCCTCCTGCATCGTGAGATATTAACGTGGCTTCTGCGTAGGATGCTTGCTGAGGAGGGGACATGGGAAGCATATGTTCGGAAATGGGTCAAAGGGGCACGAACAACGCGGTGCTGAAGTGTTATCCGGCCAACCTTGATGGGTTTGAAGAGCGCGGGCGTCTGCTGTGCACTAGTAACGGCCATGGTCGGTGATATCGGTGGGTAGAGAAGCTTTGTGCAATAGTGAACCACTTGATTCGCATGTCGACACCATTTAAAGTCGCGGAATCCGTGAGATCAGTAACAGAATCCTGAGCGTTGAAACGTTGACAGACAAGTCTCGGAACGAGATTTGTAAGGCGACTTCGCGAGCTGTCAACTCGAAGCTGCGGCTTGCTGTGCGGTATCCGCCGTTGGATTCATTTGCTGGCTAAGTAATGTCGGAGTGAGACGAATACGGGAACAATATAAGTATTTAAAATTTAAATTGATAAATGTCTCAGATGTCTCAGTGGTTATCGACAAGTTCACTGAATCGACAGCTCCTCGTCCAACTTGCTCACATTATGATGTTGGAGATCTCCACGGAAGATTTGACTATATGGGAAACGCACCAGGTGGGGGGAAGGACAGTATCAGCGTTATCGTCAAGTTCTTCGGCGGGAGATTGGAAGACACTGGCAGCAAGTCCAGTGGAGGTGTGGGTGGGAAGATCATTACAGATGACATATGCCGAGATGGGACTACATATGGCGATAGGCCCATCAGGTGACAGTCGGTCTATAGGTGTAAGTACCTTGAGTTTGAAACCAGCGTTACCTAGTAGCCTCGCGAAGAAAACACAAATTGCTGATACGGGCAGGAGTATCCCACGCTATCCTCAGTTCGCGCTCGCTGCTCGACTTCCAGCAGTGAACAAACAGCTTTCACGAAGCCCTCGGATGTTGTCCATGGACCTGCCCCCTGAAAAATGCAAGCTAGGACAGCCCAAAGGCACTAAGAACACGCCCACCGCCAATTTAAAGAACACACATTGGCCAACCACCACTAGTCCAGGGATGGCTGGACCCACGTCGTAGGGTCTGCGCCGATCGGCGAGTGCCACATGGCTGGCCCGGGGATCTGTATAATGAATGTCGTATCATACCTCACCGGTCAACCGAAGAGGGATATGAAGCATACGTGCCATTACCAAGCGTGTTTGCATTCGACGGCGATGAAATCTCGGCGTGGATCGGCGGGGTTCATAGATAGCTTGGGTAGTATGCATACTTCTTTATCTTACCACCTTCAGCTATAATAGACTTCTAGCAAGTGCTGAGTCTCGCGCAGTCCCAAAATCGCACAACAGATGTCGAAATCGAGCAGAAACAGGCCCTGAAATGGTGCATTCGAGGACAAATAACGAGGATTTTGGGCTTTTGCAACACTATACTAGAGGTACGTACAATCCACGCCATCACCACATACAAATCTGTCTGACGATGTTTTCTATTCACCGTCTCGTCTAGAGGGGTATTGCCTCAGAGCTTTCCGTCTATCCCTTGAACATTGCCGTCCGCAAACGGCCAATCATTGTATCCGAAGGGTGTCAAGTTTCCTGACAGGTAGTACTTTGACCGGTCCCCAGGCGTAAGGGGTATGTTCTTCTGTAGTCGTACCGGGAGATCAGGCTAGTAATCAAATCGACGGATGAGCACAGAACACTAGAATGGAAAGGCAGGAACCCTCACGTTTGATATATACAACCGCCCGAAGGCGATGAGCCCTCCCTTGTCCTCCGCAGTGCGCAACGCTGTCTCGCGGGTATGTCCTCCAGCTGATATAAATATCCTCTCTTCGCCACCCTCACCACCATTCCATATTTCTCGCAAGAAGTCATTGTTCTCATCTGCTTTGGGGGTCACGTCCATGTTCCCAGCCACGCGAGGCTCGGTTACATGCAGATATGCCATCTTTGGGTGCTTGTCACGTAGGGAGCTAACGAGGTATGCAAATGTTGGTCGGGGGTCCGGCATCTTCATGTCTGGAAAACATTGAAATGAGCGCGACAGCGTGGAGATCAACGCAAGAACGTCACCTTGGAAACTGCTCCAGGGACTGATGCGAATACCAACTCGGTCTTCGCCGACAGCGTCCACGACGGCGTCGACGACTTCCCTTGTGAATCTCGTGCGGCCTTCTTCGTCTCCACCCCATCTATCCGTGCGCTTATTGGACATTGTTTGAAGGAACTGATCCAAGAGGTAACCGTTTGCGCTATGTACCTCTACCCCATCGAATCCAGCACCATGTACAGCATTGCTTGCTGCTTTTGCGTACGTAGCGATGTAATCGTTGATCTCGGCCTCGGTCAATGGACGAGGTGGCTTCGGCGAGCCGGTCATCGTGACGGACGACGCGGAGACGTACGGTGAAGGCGGATCCTGCTTCTCGAGAAACTCTACATCGGCGGCGCGACCCAGTGCCCAAAGCTGGAGGAAGATGTACGATCCTTTGGCATGGACGGCGTCCGTGACCTGATGCGATCACAAGCACAGGGTGAGACAGGTTTAGGATGGACCGGCACTGACAGAAGAAAAACATGCATACCGTTTTCCAAGCTTGGATTTGTGCGTCGGTGTAAATGCCTGGGACATGGCCATATCCTCCTGCATCATGGGAGATGAAGGTAGCTTCTGTGATCAGCAGGCTCCGTGGTGCAGAACCGCGTTGAGAATAGTAGGATGCTTGCTGAGGGCCGGGGACATGAGAAGCATAGGCTCGGAAACGAGTCAAGGGGGAAAGAACAACGCGGTGCTGAAGTGTTATCCGGCCAACCTTGATTGGCCTGAAGAGCGCGGGCGTCTGCTGTGTAGGGGCCATTGATTTAATAGGGCGGTGGAGGGGCTTTGTGTGATAGTGAACTCCTTGATTCGCATGCCGACACAATTTATAGTTGCGGAATCCGTGAGATCAGTAACACGTTCCCATGATCATGATCATGAGTGGTCTGATTCATCTCCTGAATAATGTCAGAAGAATTCGGGGACCTTAATAATAAATATGCGTCAGATACTTGGTAATCGCCGAGTTCCCACAACGTGCTGAGTTGACAGACGCCCGTCCAAGCTCCATGATTCGCTCCATTTCTGTGGTGTAATGCACTCGTGTGTGCTGGATCACTCATCCAAGTCAACCTGCGGTAACCCCCGGCCCGAGTTGTGCCATCAAGCTTGCACCCGTAGAGATGCACTGGTACGCTGTTGGCCGATCCAGCCGCGGAGAGGAATATATAGCATTTTGCGTTCCTGTGAATCCTATCGATCTTGATAATGTGAGGTATATGAGCTGCTCATGATTTGCGATCTTACCTTCGTCCTGTCCTCTCACCGTCTCTGTATCTATCCCACGTAGTTCAATGAGTTGGTGCGTGCACTATCGTCCAGCACCTGTTCGATACTCGTCAACAGATGGCTTTCGGGATCGGCCACTTCCTGCAAGCGTTATTAACTTTGCAAAGCCCGGCGGGAAGACACACTGATCAACGTCGAATACATGAACAAGGAGGGTACCACAGGCCTAGTGCCATCACTGATGCTATTGGCCCTCCGAGCAGAATGTTATGGAGACTCTTGAACACGATTTTGGGATCATGCAAAGAGGTAATACAGCACGCAGGTGAACGTCACAACATTGTGTTGTTCTTTAACAAGGAGTATGTCAATGGGGCTGTGCAGACAACGCTGGTGTTGATATCCCATGAGTCGTGGCCTGATCTCATGGCGCACGTCCATAAGATTTTCATCCGTACATCGGGCGCTTGGCTGCGTGACATGGTTCAAGTCCACGTATCTGTTGTTGTACTTGCTTGAAAGAGAGATACGTGGGATCGGCAACAAATTCAACAGACCTGTCTGGCTTGGCTTTCCACGTGACATTCACGTGATGCCTGTTCAGCGCGCTCTGCATGCCATTGACACGTCAGGCTGCCACTGCACCCATAACAAACAAGTTACTGTGTGGCATGGCAGAACCAGAGAATGTGGAACAAGACGTCTTCACGGAATCACCCCCCATCGTCGACATCGAAGTGTTGGAGGCAGCGAAAGAGAACATCCAGCCACTGGCGTCGGGGCGGCGTGTCACCACACTGTCCGCCATTCTGACGACCCCACATGCCCAACGCGATGCACAACTCAACTCGGCGCGTAAACGACATCGGCTGAATGTCGAGGTCGCGCTCCAAGACGAGGATGACGACCCCCTCGAGGCCTACGTCCGATTTGTCAACTGGACGGTGGAGAACTACCCCCAGGGACAGAGCGCCGAGTCGGGTCTCCTTGAACTATTGGAGGAGGCGACAAGAGTGCTCAAGGATGATCGCGATGGCATATGGAGAGGGGAGCTCAAGTACCTCAAGCTCTGGGTGTTGTACGCGAGTTTCGTCGAGAAACAGACAATGATCTACAGGTTCTTGCTCGCGAATGACATCGGGACGAATCATGCCCTCTTGTATGAAGAGTATGCGGCAATACTTGAGCGGCAAGGGAGGTAGGTTACGTTCTTGGTCGTGGATGGCATGCACTGAGTAACATATGGACCTCTTCTATTCAGGAAGAGTGACGCCGACTCGGTGTTCTTGCTCGGCATTGCTAGGCAAGCCCAACCGCTCGATCATCTGCAGAGCAAACATACAGAGTTTCAAAAGCGGATGATGTCTAGCCTCGCGATGCCGCCGCCTCCTGTACCAGAACCATCCGCCAGACGTACCGCTTTGGGTGTGACAGCGTCGTCATCCCCTCTTGGGCTGGGACGTGCACCGTCATCATCGCAAGGCGACGTTTTCGGGTCAGGGTCGAGAACAGTCTCCAATTCCCGTCTTCAGATCTTTGTCGACCCAACGGGCTCTGAGCCCCAGGAGGAATCGCGCATGTCGTATCCAGATATCGGGACACGTAAATCGCGGGTCAAGGAGAACGTGCCTGAAGTCCAAAAAGCCGCCGGGACAACATTGAAGAACGCGGGACGCTCGCGCCGCGTAGCTTCCAGCTCGAGCGCTCTCGGCACCAACATGGGAAGTACTTCCAAGATTGTTCCATACAGGGACCCCGGTTCAGGGGAATTCGCGGAAGAAGAATCAATGTCTGGTAAGCTGCCACCAAAGACGCCTGCCAGGAGCGCCACCGTGGTACCGTTACGGGATCAAGACTGTCCGGAGGGTGGCGTTCCTAGTGCTCCAAAATTCACACCGTTCCGTGACGAGGTAAGCTTTTAGGTCCTTTGTACAATGTGGAGGTGCTCAACACGCCCCGCTGCCTTTCCATCTGCGATCGCATGAATCGATAGCCTGAGACTCCTAGCACGTCGATGGGATTGGTTGGACCCGAAACAGTCATGAAGCCGAAAGCCGCAGGCAAGGGAATTGCTGTGTTGTCCGAGGCCGAAGCCTTGCGGAAGGACCCCTTGAAAAACTATTCCGCGGGTGAATGTCACCTGGTGGATGACTGATGGATGTTTTGTGGACGTGTGGATTATGCGATGTGATCCTGTTATTCTTTTTCTGCTCCCCATCTATTCCTTTTATTCATGGATTTCTCGCCCACGTCCTGTTACATTAAACGCCTTTGATTCTCTTCTAATGAACCTTCCCTCGCGACTGTGTCAGCGGGGAGGCCGCAGCACAATGATCTCTCCGAATATGGAATACCCCTGAGTTGCAACCGCAGCGTGTTTCAGAACTTTGATCAGTGCAACGACAAACGACGTAGACTATTCGACACTCGCTTTGCTTTCGCAACGCACAGGAGACGCAATGAGCTATACACGACAGGCACTCTATCCGTGCAATCCTGGGACGGAGCGCGGTCGATCGACGAAGCTCGCTGCAACCAACGTCAAAGGGTCCGATAAGATCATCTATGCCAACGGACGCAGTGTGATCGTAAGTCCCGTCTCACACCTCGCCTTTCCAGACTATTGCACGTATCTCACGTACGTTTCCAGGTCCTCGATCTCAAGGTGGGTTTCAAGCGCTGCCTGTCCGTGGCCAGGCTCAGACTCGGACACTTTTGGTCAACGCACTTAGCATCCGGGGTTGAGCACGTCGTTTACGGGGCATGCCAAGGAGACGACTGTCGCACGGTTCTCGCCGTCTGGGTTCTACTGTGCCTCGGCGGACGTGTCTGGACTCGGTACGCCCACACATCTGATCTATTTCACCTGGGACTCATCGCTGACTGCGCCATATTTGTCTTGCCTCGCCCGCCCCGATCGGATCACTAGTGAAGATATGGGATACGGTCAAAGAGGACCAGTCGGTCGTTGGCGAGTACAAGGTCTTGTCCGGGCGCATGTCAGTTCGAGTTTCGTTGTCACCGAGTCGGTGCTGATCAAAGCCATCCACCTACCCGCACCAGAAACGATCTCGCGTGGGACGCTGACAGCGAACGGATCATCGCCGCTGGAGACGGCCGAGAAAAGTACGTCTCGCCCCCGACACTTTGCTCCCTTTTTTCATGTACTTATTGTTCCTCGGTTGTTCCTCGTGTGCTCCGTGAAGATTCGCACATGCCTTTTTGCGCAATACTGGCGCGTCGACGGGGGAGATCACAGGCCATTCCAAGGTCCGCTGTTCGTTTCGTCTAACGGGCACGTTCGGGGTGTATACATATATCTTTTTCTCGGGATAGGTTATCAATGCGGTATCTATTCGCCCGAAACGGCCTTATCGCGCGGTCACGGCGGATGATGGGGCTTTGATCAATTTCCATCAGGGTACGTCTGCTTGTCTATTTACCCAACTTCCTTAGCCTGAGGGATCATTTCCAAGGCCCCCCATTCAAGTACGTCAAGGTACGTCAACGTCTATTTTTCGGATAGTTCATTCGACGATCATGTATACTACATCACGCGACGACAGACGATCCGAGAACACACCAAGTTCGTGCAAGACGTCAAATACTCGCCCAACGGAGACCACTTTGTCAGCGTCGGATCAGATTTTAAGATCGTCTTGTACAATGGGGAGAATGGGGACAAGATTGCGGACGTCGTGGATAGCCCACACAAGGGTAGCATCGTACGTCCTGCTCGTTCCCATCATCGACGTGGAAGATGAAGTACGAAATGTGAAATGTGATGTAGATGGCGTGTTCGTGGAGCTCGGGCGGTGATCGATTTGTCACGTCGTCGATGGACAATACTGTCAAGTTGTGTGAGTGCATCTTTTTTCTTTTTCTAGCGTTTGGTCAGCCCTTTGTCTCATCTTACGTCGCAGGGGACGCCAGCACACAAAAGAATGTAACGACGTGGTCGTTCGAAAAGGGCGTCCCAAACCAACAAGTTGGAAACGTCTGGGTGAACGTGCACGAGATCGTCTCGCTTTCCATGGGCGGGGACCTTGGGGTTGTCGACGTGCGCGAGAGCAACGGAAAGGCCACGCGCGTGGTCCAGGTATGCATCCCATCGCCACCTCCATGTCGAGCGCAGCCCGTCTCTAACGTCCAACACTCTCCTTCGCTACTCCTCGCATAGGCGCCTCAAAAATCGGTGACCTCGGGCACGCTCGGTGCGTCTGGCAGCGGTACGTTCTTTGTCGGGACCGCCGACGGGCGTGCGTTCCGGTACGACACACCCCCGGCGCAGGCGGGGGGCTCTGTCAGGGTCCAAGGGGAGGGCCACACGAACCTCGTGTCAGGCATTACGGCGGGTGTCGATGGACAGGTCTATTCCACTGGGTTCGACGATAAGTTGAGGGAGGTCGATCCGACGGCTGGGTTTACGTGCGTTCGTTTTTCTTTTGTTATATCTTTACTCGTGTCATTCACCGTGTTTTCCAAAATTGACCTGAACAGACCGGCCATGCTTTCTCTCGGGGGTCAACCGAAGTCGCTCGCGAGCACGGCGGACGGGACGCTGTTTGTCGTACAGGCGGAGAAGACGGGAAAGACCACAGTGCAAGCGGTGCGACACAACCAGACGGTGTATACCCTGCAGCCGACGTACAAGGCGGTCTCGGTCGCTGCGTCGGGAACCGTCGTCGTCGTGGGCGGTGAGGTACGTCTCTGTCTCTTAGACTGGTCGCATCACGTCACGGCGTACGATATGCCTCGGGAACTGACATGACGACGGACGCGGGATAGGACGATAACAAGGTCCACGTGTACGCCTGGGATGGACGCGCATCGACGCTCATCGAAAACGCCACGTCGGAGCGCGTGGGCGCGAGAGGCCAGATCACAACGGTTGCGGTCTCGGCGGATGGGGGTTATATCGCTGCCGGCGACGTGCGTTCGTTTTCGTTTCGTTTCGTTTCACCCTCACCTTCTTCCTCTTATCCTCCTGTTTTGTTTTGTTTGATTTCGTTGATTTTATTCGGAGCACTGACGACTTGGTCTCGGATCGATCGGGGATTAGTCCGTCGGCAAGATTGTCCTCTTGGACGGCCACACCGCCGAGGTACGTCCTCCTTCCCACTCTCCTTCATCTTATCCCTCCCCCTCCCCTCTCACACAGAAACGCACCGATAAATGGACGCATCACACTGCTCGCATCACCTCTCTCGCTTTTACCCCCCTCTCGACACACCTCGCGTCAACCTCACTTGATACGCATGTGTACGTGTACTCCCTCGAGCCGCCATTTTCGCGATACGTGCATGTCGCGGGGGCTGCCCCAATGGGTGGGGCGGTCGTGGCTTGGCTTCCCGAGGGGGAGGGGAGTGCGGCCGGGAAGGGGACGGGGAGGGTGGTGAGTGCGGGTGCGGATGGATGTGTGAGAGTGTGGGAAGTGGTCTTGCCTTGATGCGAGAATGGAGATTCAAGGAAACGCAGAGCAAGGACGAGGACCAGGATAGACGAACTTGAGTGTACAATGCATGTATGTGTCAAGGAGAGGACCGCGCGTGTCGTCTTCCTCGGTGCACCGCGAACGTGTTGAACGTGTGTGACACGACTCGGAAAACGTCCCCAGAGTCTTTACGTACGGGCATCATCAATCGTTATTTAAATTACAGAACAAACAAGGCGTATCATATATCAATCATGTGTAATGCCCCGAGAATGAACCAACTGGCAAAAATTAAAACAGTCCCGACGTCCAGTCTGCCACTCTTAGAATGAACAAGTTTCCTAATCATTAAATTGTTGGGTTATCAATGTAAAACAAAGTCGGAGGATACGAACATGATCAGTGACCAGTCGGGCTCTTTCTTCCCCGCAGTGATCGATCATGTGTTCCGTGCCAGTGTGCAGGTGAAGCAGGCCGTCATCGTATCTAGATAGCTGCGTTCCGGCTTCCATGCATTTGACCTGCATAATACGATGTAATCATCTCAGTATCATAGGCTCCTGACTTTGAATAATAAAACACTTACAACTTGGGCCGAGTCCATTTTTGGCTCTACTTTTACCTCCTGAGGCGAATAGAAAATATGTGGACATTCAGGACGGAGTGGCTTCTCGGCACCAGAAGAAAATGACAAAAAGTGTGAGTGCGGCCATGCAAACCGTGTCAAGTTCGACTAGTGTGACCGCGAGACCGCTCGAACCACGAACAACAACCTGTAGCGTGAACCAGAACGGTTGGATGGCGAGGATGGCCTTTCCAATCGCATCCGATTTGCTCCTTGATTTCCTTGACTGTTTTGCAATTTTGTTTGCCTCGCAAAGCCGAAGAAACCCGAGGGAATCCATCGTACACAGACCGCCTTCGTTGTCACGATAAACAAATCCACCCATCTCCGCAAAAAAGTTGTGGGTCATCGACCATTCATACCCGTTTTCTGTTGAATTGTTGCAGGGTTTGTCAGATGCATCAAATATAGGCGTGTCTACTGTTGGAAAGACATACCGCGAAATCGTATCACGTTGTGACGAGCCCTCCATCATTCATCACTGGCCCCACTCCGGGACGATCAAGGACACTAGGATGTGTGTACACCTATTCTTCATGCTCTCGTACCATTCTTCCCGAGGGGTGGGAACGTCGAAATGGATTGCGTGCCATACGCATTAAATCAACAAGCTGGTCAACCCGCAGCTACCCAATATACCCCAGACGCTGCGGGTTGTCGCATCGGGCGGCGGGCAATTGGAGCTCGTTGTATTGGTGGAAGTTCCGGTTGCAGATCGGATAGCAAAGCAAAGCAAGGATAAGGACGGATGAACGTATGATACACGTCCGTATCCGAGGCTCGAGCAGAGGGCACCATCATGTGCGCGGTACACCGCGGACGCGTCGAATATGTTTATCATATTATGAGCAGGTACAGTATATCTAAGGACACCAGCACGCCCACTAGCAAGAAATACCCCAATGCCGCACAAGTTCCGAAACTCCACTGGCAAGTCCAAGTCCAATGATCCACCCTCACCCAGTCTTCAACACCGCCAACGCCTCCTCGACAGCCCACACCCCCACCCTTTCCCACCGCCCGTCCGTCCGTCGCAGATACGCCAAGATGTCCTCTGGCGTCGGCTCCGTTCCCGTCCTGCCTCCTCTTGGTCCTCCCGCCCCCGCAGCCCCCGTCCCGTCCCCTCTTCCCTTGACACCCGCAGCATCCCCCCCGCCACGCCCACGACGCAGCGCACCGACCGCCTCCCTTACATACCCCGCCAATAACCGCGCCGTGAGCGGCACATACGCCTCCTCGTCCACGCCCGGATCCGAGACGTACCCCGGATCCGCGTCCGCATCGCGCATGAGCATGTCACACTCATCATCACCCCCGCGGTGGGGCCGTCGAGGTGCGTGATAGTGTGAGTAGAGGGATGCCGATGCGGACGAAGTATACAGCATCGATACCGCAGACGTGGACGGGGCATACGAACGCGAGCACGACACCAAGGGGTCTCCGAACGTGCTCCGCGTATCGTCTCCCTTCCACAGCCCGCTCCCATTCAAATCTCCACCCCCGACCCCTTCGAGGTCAGGCGGCGGCGGCACTGGCAACGGCCGCACGTCCCCATCCCAGAGCACGATACTTCCTTCTTCGTACAACTTGACCACCGCCCACGAAAATAGCCGTTTCATCTTTTTGCGCGCTGAGTCTGCCGCCACTCCAGTCCGGGGCGTAGGTGTAGACCTATTCCCATCACCCTCCCTACGTCCGTTCGGTCTTGTCGACGCCGGGGTCGACGATGGGGTACGAGAATGAGAACTCCCTCGATCCTTTTCTCGATCGGCCTTGTCTCGTTTTCGCGCTTCGGCACGGACGACCCGTGCAGCGAGCAACGCCAGCTCTGGTGCACGTCGCAGATGCGAGAGCGTGAAACCCAGCGTCGGACCGTCCCCGTCCTCGTCCCTTTCACCGTCCCGGCTCTCGTTTCTTGCACTGGGACGGGGGCGGGGCGTCGGTTCATCGTCGCCTTCACCCTCGTCTCGCGCGTGTTTCGTCGGTGTCGTGACCCCTCCACGTGAGGGAGAAGGCAAGGAAATAGGAAAAGACGGCGGCGCATTGTCCATGTAATGTCTCACGTATATTCGAAATGTGTTCCCAGTGAGATCGCGCGTGTGTAGACGCGAGGGATGTCGCAGTTTGGCTTTGCGTGGTACCTGGTGGTGCAGACGTGCACATGTCAACGAACTGCATGGGATCAGTGTGAGCACTCACCTCGTGTGCTTTGACGGGACTAGATGGTTTGCACGGACTGGAAGGCGTCGAGGATGCGATGGACGACGCCGTGGGCGAGGAGGGGACGTGTGTGTGGTCCTGATACGCGGAGTGGAGATGTGTCGGTACGGATGGAGGTCGATTTCGATTCTGAAGCGGCATCGGCATAGGTGGCGGTGGGGGAAGGGCATACGAGGTGGTGCTGAGACTCGGGCGTGATGGGAGCGACGTATTGGAGAAGACGCTCGCATCCGGATCTGTTGATGTATCGAGTGGAAGGGTGTGCGGGGTGGCTTTGGGAGGTGGAACGAAAGGGACAGCGAGAGAGTACTTTGTCTTGTGGAGCCCAATGACGCGTTCCAGGTGTGCGATCTCGTCGAGCGAGGAAGGACAGGGGTCTGTGGGCATGCATGAGCAACGCGTGGTAGAGAAAACGAAAGGAGGACAGACCGATCGTATCGGCATGGATCTGCTTTGACTGGTAGTGTCGCACGACCCTACCGACGACGCGGACGGGGTAGCCGGGTTCTGTGATTGGGGGTGGTGGTTCCGCCGACTCGAGCCGGGCCTTGTCGAGACGGGGTTTCTTTGGCGAGGGGCATTTGGAAATGGCCATTCCCGGACCCCCCGTGGACCGATGCGGTGAACGCGGTGCGGGTGCGGGGATAGTCGGGTGAGGATGACGAAGCACGCAATCGATCACCGCTGTGCCGTCGTCGACTGGTGATATCGTCAGCATGAGAGAGTGAGCGTGGATGTGACTTACTGGTGTATATGGCGCGCTTATCGTAGACTTGAATGCCGACGACCATGCCGACGAGGAGAACTGTTCGACAAGGCGTGTGTCCGAGCCAGAAAAAGTCGGCGCCTGCTCGAGTGAGTGTGCTGCAAAGAAGAACAAGACGGAGACGTACCTCTGTTAGTGGGCTGACGCATGGCGAGGACGTCGCGTACGAAGCAGGGCGCGATGGCCTCTTTGGTGAGCGTCCACTGCCAGATTTGCTGGTCCATGGAGAAGGAGAGAGCGCGACTCATGGAACGCGTGACACGTGTGAGTCACGTGATTGTTACATTATTAGTCACGTGGATACCCCCTATCCCCCTCTCTCATCGACGACGATGAACAAGCTGACCAGCCACCTGAACTCGCTGACGACACCGACCCCGTACACCGCCGCTATCGCCCACCCGTTCCTGGCCGCCGCCGGCTCTCTCTCCCTCCCCTCCGACCGTCTCGGCCTCTACCTCTCCCAAGACCGCATCTACGCCGCCCAAGCGTACCCCCACTTCATCGCCCAACTCATCACCAAGATCCCACTCCACGACACCATCCATGCCCCGCTCGCAACGCGCACACTCACCCTCCTCGTCGGATGCCTCACCAACATCGTCCGCGAAGTCGCCTTTTTCGACACCACCGCCCGCACGTACAATCTCTCCCTCGACCACGGCCACTGGCGCGAACGCAAAGCCACACGCGACTATACAGCCGAGATGGCCAGGATCGGCGCGTTGGCGTCGCTTGAAGACGGTCTCGTGTTTTTGTGGGCAATGGAAAAGGTGCAGCGCGGCATTATCATCTGGCATTGCTTGCTGATCGATGGCAGGTTTACTTGGACGCATGGTCTGCCGTCTATAACGCCCTCCCAAAACCATCCGCATCACAAGCGCTTGAAGCGCAGTCACAAGCAGACCTTACGGCTGAGGCGATCAAAGACCTCTCTTACAACTGGTCCAGCGCCAACCCCGACTTTTTACAGTTTGTAAAAGAGATTGGCGATCTCGTCAATGACTATTTCATCCCCGTCATGGCGGGTCAGTCGCTGGCTGGACGGAGCGCACCAGAGGCACTTGCTCGCGCAGAGGCGATATGGGCACGCGTCGTCGAGCTCGAAGCAGAGTTTTGGCCCAACGAAGGCGAAGAGGACACATTACGTGCGACCAAGTAATGAAAAATCAAAGGTATACTTGAAGATCTCGCACATGTGATCAATTTGTAATCTTACGGACTTGAATTGATATTGACAAACGGCTTGCGAAGGAATGCGACTGGCGTGTCGTATAAACAACACCGATGTGCCCAAGTCACGCGCTAGCCAACGCGTCGCGCACCACGCTTCGAGGTTACAAAATTAGGAAAATGCATTGGGGGACGAAAACACGAGCCTAACAGACACCCTACTCGCGGCCAGATCGCCGCTTCTCTCTCGCCTTCCCCCTGTTCATTGCCTTATGCTCCGCCCTCTCTCCCTCCAACGAGCTGGACGCCCTGTTCATGCGCCCCTTGTAGATCCGATCCATCTCCGATCTGCTTCCTGTGTGCCACAACTGCAATGAACTTGCCATCCTTACACAGCTCGCGAATAGGGGATGGGGGGAGGCAGGGGTCATGGTGTAGTGGGTCAAGTCACATCTTTCGATCGGACTCGTTCAGTCGATTTTCTAAACTCCAATCTGATCGATGCATGACGACGAACCCCAGCGCCATGCCATCCACATCGCCCTGGTCAATAACAACTGCCTTGGTTGCAGTGGCAGGGTCATGGCATAGTGGCGGGAGTCACAGGTGGTTTTCCGCCTCGTTCGGGGCAGCGTGCCTCCAGCGTGTTTAATGTTAATTTCCCAATCCTGGAGGCTTCGATCGTTTCGTCTTCACCGCCGGCAGTACGGCGAAAAGACGGAATCGCTAGTTTCTATCTGTTTATCTCACTGCATCTAGGACTGCCTTCCATCCTACGACCGGTTGAGCCACAGGGCGCGTGTCCCCTTGGCTCGAGCATGCTGTGCAGCCCTCGCTCGCTTTCCTGAGCGCTAAACGGATCGATGCGCGGTATTGGAACCTAGGCACAATGCCATCTATACCGCTCCGTTCAACAACGCCCGCCTTGATTTGTTCCGAGGCAGGTAATTAGAAGGCAATCGAGGTAGGCGAGATAGAGCAGGACGAATGGCAGCTAAATCATAGAACTAGCAGGACGGTGGTCAGCGTGAAATACGATCAATGGCAAGGCTCGAGCGTCGCGTTCGCCCGTTTTCTGGCTCTAGATTGCGAGGCATCACGGTGGTATGTGGCACGCGAACTGGGGCTGTCTGGTCATCGATCATCCACCAGCCTTCAAGGCTGATGTAAGTTGCCTCTGATCTGCACACGTGTGTGATAGGAATTTGGGGTGAGGTTCGTTGCAAACGTTCACCATCCGTACAGGGTCCGTACCGTATTTGCAACGTTCGACCCCACAGATGCCACGATGTCAATAGGTGCTTATCGTGATACGAGGATCCCATGCTTCGTGGAGTCCAGAAGGACAAATCCAACGAAAGGACGCGAACCAGCATCAGGGGAGCCACCGGACTGATCTGATCTTTTGCAACCTGAAATATTGTACTCCGTGCTCCCAGCTCGGAAAACTGATCCATCGATTAAATTGTTGGTCTTGCCCATATCCCGCACTGTCCTCCGCAGAACGACGGCTGCAGGTAGAACGAAGAAGAGTACAACCAAGTGAAAAATGGCTGTTGGTAGGCCAAAGTGGTATACTTCTGCGCATTCAGGGGGCTGATCGATCATTATGTAATGGAAAACGACTCGGATACACCCGCGTCTTTGAAGGCAAATTGAAATAGTTAACAACAAATTGGACACAGGAACAACGACTTCGCAGGCAATTTTGAAATTCGATTCCATTGCACGAAGAGAAGAATATGTAAAGTGGTTTTCTGTGACACAAGAATAACTTCGCGCTGCGCGATAAAGCGTTGGCGTTCTGCATTCCAAGCCGGTGTGAAAGGAATGACTTACCATGTATGATACCAAACCCTAGTTGAATGCAATGATATTGACGCCAGCAGCATAAAGGACGGTGTCATCCCAGGAATCGATATGACAGACCAATCCGGTCCTGGAGACTCCATCGACGTAGGCGTTGACGCGAAGATTAGCCTTGCAGTCGACGTCAAGAAAATTCAACGCGACGAAGACGGAGGGATTCTTCCAGAACCCGACGGTATCGAAGATGATGTCCCTGCTGCTCTGCTGGAGCTGCGGCTTGGTGACGGGACCAACTTGAAGGTCCATCGTGTTGACGGACGTGCTAAAGATGTGCTCGCGATCCTCTGGATAAGCGATCCAGCAAGCCTGTGCGGCATACAGGATCGTGTCTCCCCACGTCTCGATGTGGAGCGTGAACCCGCTCACATCGACGCCACTGGCTCTCACATTGAGGCACCAGTTGCGGTTCTTGTCGAGATCGATGTAGTTCAGGAAGACGACGACCTTGGGAGGGGTGACAAACTGGCGCTCAAAGTCGACGCGCACGGAAGATGGGTCCTTGGATCTCCGCATGCGTTCGCCGGTGAGAAAGTCCAGGTCGCCAGGCGTGAGGACGAAGATGTTGTCGACGCCTCTGTAAAGTCTGGTTCCGTCCCATGCTATCATGTGGCAATCAGCCCAAGCGTCGGTGAAGTACGGGAGCGTCGCCTTGACGCGAATGTTGGCATTTTTATCGACGTCTAACACACGGATACCGTGGGGGAGGCGGGGACGAGCGACGAGCTGACGAGGGAAACACACGGTGGCCCGAGTGTCAGATTGTGGATTGGCTAAGGGACGGACAGTCTGGGTGTCGAATTCGCAGAGGATGGGCATGGCTGGAGGATGTTATGAACAGTGCTTCTTCGCCAATTGTCAGTGCCACTGCCAGCGTGATGAGTCATCCAACGTGCTCATCGCAGGGGGGGAGTGATCTCAGACCAGTGATGTTCTGGCCCAGCAAGTTGGCCTGGAAGCACTGGCTTTGGCCTGGCCTCAGGGGCCTTGATCTAAAAATAATCCAGGCCAGGCCAAAAGCCCGGGCTCTGGGCCCTGTGCCCTGGCTTTATAAGGCATGTGGGAGCCCACGCGAATGATAAGGTGGGGTAAGGGTCGAGACGAGCATGTCGAGGGCGTGTCGAGGGCGCGCCGAGAGATAGCGTAGAGGGAACGGGCAAGATTGGCGATGAAGAGTGTCGACCATGGACGCCAGACGGACCGCCCGACGGAACAGGTCAAGAAGGGGGGCGAGACCATTGTCGAACGAAACAGAAGTGTTGTGCATTTTGAACTTGAATGCGCGGACACAGATTGAAATGGAAGTCGAAGAAGTGCGCCAAGATGCGCAGGTTGAGGGAGAGTACCGAGATGCAATGGGTCGTGTCCGCCAAGGGGGAGAGACTCGGGAATACAAGGGCGCACGCGTGATCGACAATGGTAGTCGAAGACTGAAACCCAGGCGACCGAAACAAGGATGCTATGAGATTACGGAAGGTGTTTGTGGTTCGTTCGAACGACTCACCCACCTCACATCTGATGCTCTCTCCGCATATCCACGGTCGTATGACGAACACGAAGGGGACAGGTACTCAAAACTGCAAGGAAGAAGCCAACCGCTCAAGCACGCATGCCCGTTCCAATGGCACGGCGCAGGGTCACGTCAGGGATCAGCGTTACGATCAATGATCGATCACCGTGACTGATCGCGTACTATGTTCCATTTTAGGCGAACGTATCCTACAGTATTACCCCGGCGATCGACTTTGACAGTCCCTCGACGGGATCAGGTTGCCCTGGAACTACTTAGTCGAGTGAAACATGCAACTCGCTTTGTTCAGCAGTACGTCGTTCGTTTAGCTCTTTACGCCCTGCGGTCACCTCTGCATCCTCGCCGTCTTACGTCCGCTGCGCCGCACCGAACCCAAAGTGATCCGAGCGGGGCTCGAAGGTTGCCTGGCACGAGCCTTGAAAGATGTGACAAAGAGAAGATTCATATCGCTTCTTCGGATTGATGCATGCGGTAGCGTTTTCCGTTGAAGGCTGCTAGTTGACAAACGGCGAGTACTGTAGTTTGCGCTCCTCTCTCAAGCTTGAACCACACAGGAAGTTCGGAAAGCAACAATCCGCTACAGAAGTAACAGACAAAACGAACGCATTTCGCTCTCTCCGCCATACCGCCACGGCACTCTCTAGCTAGCTTACATACTCCAGCTTCGATGTCGAGAAATCTCGTTTTAAGTTCAGAAAGACTCAGGCCCGCGTGTCTCGTGCATCAATGGAATGCAGCACCAACAGGTGCATCATAGAAGGTCCCGCAGCTATTGTAGGTGCATGAGGCAATGACATCCATGCGAGCCCAACACTCACTTTAACCCATCATCGCCTTTTTAAAAGACGGATAATGAGAAATGATTACAGAATTGAATCAAAAATGTAGCTCACTCGTGACGTAACCATCGGTATAGGTGTTCTAACTCATTACGTGAGAACATGCGCCAACATGCTGGTCCATCGGAGACGGACAGAGACGGACTCACACCCGCGAACGTGATGGCTATTTGACCACTTCCGTTCCTGCCTTCGTCACCGCGATTAGTGGCAAAGTCGACTGGGGAGCCGTCATTGATGATGTAGATCCTGTGTATATGTGTAATACCTCGCGAGGTTAGGGAGAATAAAATTACTACACAAAGGCAACACTTGCTTCAGGATTACTCTCCGGAATACGAAGTGTTCCTCCTGGCTAAAGAACAGTCCTGTTTTGTTGAACTCGGTGTCGCCGGGATAAAGAAAGTCAGGATCCCTTCCGAGGGACGCCCCAGCTGAGATCAATTCAAAGCTGGCCCACTCTAAATTCGTGATTAAGATCGACGAAGTTCAAGCGTAACAAACCAACAAACCAGAGCTGATCTCTATAGTAGCAGGTGTCACGATGGATGTCATGGTGTGGAGTGTTGTGAGATCGCAGGGGGATTGTGCAGTGGAGTCAGAGGATGCGACAGAGTGTTTAAGTAGAAGACAGTTCACTGGGGACTCAGAACACCGCCCGATATGTCGATCGAATGACATGGATTTCACCCGCTTCTCTTGCTCTTGAACTATTGACTTGCCTTATATTTTGCATATCGCCTCGTTGCGTGTACCAGAGGGTAGCCTCAACATCACCCCAGAACGCGCATGTCGGCATGGAATTAGGGTTTCACCCGTTTCCGGGTTGAGCGATATTGAGCATGCTGCCATGAGACGTAAGAGTCGTTTGGCTCGGGTAAACAGAACAGTGACGACCTACTAGTAAGATATCTGGACCTGTCACCATGAATCTCGGACCCAGTAACTTATCACGATGATGATCCACTTCCTATTTGGGTTTGTTGTCATCCTTAGTTTAGCGCAGTTTTTCCAGACTTGGTTTAGAGCCATGCCGCTGCGAACGAAACTGACTTTCCGAAAAGCGGGCTGCCTGCTCTAACTTGCCACGACATTGAGGGGAACTGTGTTCCTGCGGTGCACTATGGGTATCAGTGATCTCGGCGTAAGCCCACGGGCCAACATAAGGTAGTGGTCTTGCGAGACCAACGGACTTCACGTGATGAGCGTGACGTGCTCTGTGGTGCAGCTTGATAGGGATTTCATGGTGATGAGTCTCTCGAGAAATCCTACTGGGTGTGAACCATAGTAATAGATATGCAAAATAGTATGAAATAGCGAGATACGAAGATCCAAAGGAACTATTAAGTTTTCAATGGTAAAATGCGAAAAATAACATTTTCTGGAACTCCGCGTCTAGTCCAGTATTACGTGGCACAACCGTGCCGCACGAGCAGCGCTGGAGATCATCATGCCGAGGCGGAAGAGGGCCCATACCATCTGGGCTGCCAACGTGAACTCCAAGAGAGCCAATGCTATTCCGAGTCGAGTGCAAGACAATGATCTTGACAAGGAGAATGTCAGCATTAGTTCAATGGGGCACTTACGACAAACTGAGAACCGTCTTGTTCCCAAGCAGCTGGACGCGTCCCTGCCCGAGTCTGACTCTGTCTGAGTAGGCCAGCACAAGACCAGATGGTTGGCGCTCACCATTGGGGCCCAAAAACGATTGTTGTGGGTCTCACACCGGACACAGCCACAGCGGCACAAATGGGTCGAGGCAGTGTTAGACGCCTCGGAGGGTGTATTATGGCTACCCAGCAGTCCAGAACGCACTTATGTGGGGGACTCGCCAGGGTTTTTACCACTCCTGGGACGGTTTCTCCGAGCCTTGAACGCGGAATATCATGCGTTTCGGCGCGACTCGGAGGCATGAAGATGGCCACTTCAAGACTGTGTGAAGAAGTCGAGGATGAACTTACGCTAATCCCAGCCGCTTGCTCATCAACAACGCATTGGGTAGTACGTAATCGGTACGTATTTCATTTTTGTATTTTTTTTGTAGTATGTACTTACGTTGCTTGTGAATCGACGTTAAGTACAATCTATAACTCGAAAACCTTAAACACTGGGCCTATGGATACATAGTATGATACGTCGCTTAAAATTTTCGAGTTAAGTAATCTCTACTTGTGCAGCTTAAGTTTTACTTGAGCCGAGTTTTCCATACTAAGCTTCTGTAAGCGTGCCATAAAATACTGTCCAGTAAGGATGCTCGGATTGAGCTGGAACGCACGCAGCAAGAAGTATCATGGAATCATAGATGGATTCTCACCTTCTCTCCGCCGATGGGCCACACGGCTGTTCCCGCGCCGTCTTTGCGGCGATAAGTTTCCAATTCAGTCACGGAAGCAGCCTGAGATGCAGTGGAATTCTGATTCATTTTGCGTTAGGTTTTCCATTCGGTCGACAAGATTCGTTGATAGGCTTATCACAAGGGACTCCATGGCACACAAGCTGCATGGTCGATTAAGAAGCATCATGCGCGGGTTTGACATTGTAACTTACAATCAAGTCCCACCTCACTCCCTCCTGAGTCCCAGTGCATTACTCAAACATATCCTTGTCGTTTACCATATTCTTTTCTCCCGTATTCATACCATCGTTATCTACATACTTGCCATACTACTACCACGAGTACTATAAGCTCCGACTTCGGTACTCTTGGCATACCGTATCCTCTGTTTATTGCCGTGTCATAGTCGTATCACACGACGTGGGGGCCCTGGGGGGTTCATTGGTTTCGCAAGACCATTGCCTTATGTAGTTCTAAAAGGTGAGATAATTAAACGCACCAGTTCCGTAATTGGAAGCATATCCGGGAGCTCGGCGTCGGTTCGGTGCAAGTAGAACACGCAGACGCTGTAACCCCACAGGTCGCAGGGAAGAGAAGGGCAGAAAAAAGTTCGCCTCATTCTGTGAGCCATCGTGACCGGATTTAACCGCATTGATCATTGGCGTCGAGTATTGATCACCTACATTTAGACATTATGGTCCTTCCGCAAGTATACGGGGTACTGGGTAGGCACGGGTTTGAGCAAATCACAGCACTCGAAATCCGATGCAAACATGCACGATGCAGAAATACTTGGATCTGAGCATCAGAACTCGGCCGGACCATCACTTTACCTCATATAGGTGGAGCATCAACGGATGGCTTACCCAGACTGAAAGTGATACCGGCCCTTGGTGCTTATTAGTGAATGAGGAGGTGGCGAAAGCTCGCTGGTGCAGGAGGCAAAGAAGGGGGAATATTTGGCGTTCCATCGGTAGCGGGACCACCATTGTAGACTATCCGTCGCTGGGACCAGAAAACATGACCCACCGGAGGCGAATCAGGGTGGAGAAATACCATTGCTTGCTACTCATGGAGCTGAGTAGTAGTGCGAGTTACCTCTTAGAACATTCTAATCGCGGAGTAATCAGCTACCAAGACTCGCTGCCAAAACCTACCCGGTCTCATTGCGAAACATGTAGCGAAGTCCAAAACTCTTCAATCGACGGATTAATCCCCGAGGATCTCAGAGCTTCGCTCGAATAAGATTCACCATTCAATGGCAGGGTTTCCGCCATGAGGTTCCGAAAAAAATCTGCACTGTAACGACAGAAAAAAAAATTGGCGACAGTGGAAGCACCCTGGAACGGTAGCTTTGGGTAAGACACGTAAACTGCGAATGAACCAATACTTCTGTCATTCCTTGCGCCTGCGCAATCATCTCGGCGAAACCCAGATCGGGCCAAGATGCTGGTTGGTTGCATTTTGGATGGCCCAAGTATCCAAATCCCATGGGTATGGAGTGATACTGGATTACTCAGAGTTCTAGCCAATACCTATCAAGGGATCTGGTTAGCTACTTCATGCTCCCAGGACCACCCCAACTGAATTGATTAACTTCACGCTCCCAGGATCACCCTGACTGAATTGAACGCAGAAGAGGGTCCACGCACAAGAAACTCGGAGAACTCAGGGACCTTGGCAAGTTATAGTGAGCTGCTGTGCTAAGTTCGAAGGCCAGGAACTCTGCTAAAACGCGATGAACTGTGAGCTGCCAGGTGTTGAGCCGAAGACATGGCATAAGAGTACCTCTTCGGCGTTGCCGTTTTCCACATTTCCAGACTCACTTCTACATATGAGGTTGTATAAACATTCCATTGGGATCTGTAAAGGCATAGGAGACTGGCAAGGTTGTTTCTCGACGTTGAATGGGACGCCCTCAGCTGGGATGATGTTACCACGACCTTAGGACGAGGACCCGCATGCCTGGTCAAACAAAGGGCAACGCTTCTTCGCCGTATTCGGGTGTCACACCATCCAGTGTGTCGACCTAGGGGCGTCCCCAGTGATGTCCTGTCGATGGCGTTGGCAAGCAATAGCTCTCCCCCAATAGAGTTGCCGTCTTGCGAGGGGCGGTACGCCCATCGCCATCCCGATGCAGACGTGTTTATAGCCCATTTTCCATGTGAGGATGCATGAATGTGCAGTGTTGGCGTCGCCTGAAGAGCGTCTTGTTCTACGCATGCAAGCCAGTGAGGGACGCTGCGATTCAGCGTCGCTGTTCTTGAGAGGTCAGAGCAGTGAGCGCTGAACCGGTAATCAGGCGACAAGAAGTATAGAGACTTACGGGATCGACTCACCGTGGTTGACACGCGCACCTCCAATAACGGCCCACGGGCTCCTCAAACCCTGGATGGATATCCAGGGCGGGTGTTGCTCGGCGGGCGGATCAGTCGAGTTTCGGTGTGTAATGAAAAGCGGCGGTGTCAACGGGAAGGGATTTACTCGAGTTCGACGACGGCATGCGGCGTGTGCCAAGATATGCTGCGACTTTCCTTTTTCAGGAGCGTTCGTACCAATGGAGCGATCCCAACACTGAAGCTTCCTCGCCAAGTTGCCGCCTCGTCTAGTATATCTTGGTAGAACTTGGATGCTACGAAAACGTGCAAGGCGTGGTCGTGGTTCGTATGACTGGCTCAAGTCGAACATCCCAATTATTCCACGGGAACTCCCCGCGAAGGTTCATAATATAATATGGTGCTCTCGGCGGGCACAAGAGGGACGAGGTACGCAAAATTGCCAGGGCATTGCGTTGCTAACATGACACTCAGCCTGAAGCTGGCCAGTCGGTGAAGACCCACGGCCGATTTTTACAGTTCATAAGCGAGTCTAAGACCGCTTACACGGCAGGTCTGCTGACGGGCCCTTCGATAAATTCCGCGGCGACTGAGATTGAGTCACTTTTAAGGAAAGTCCCCGATTTTATCTCCAAGTGAACAAGCACAAAGTTTGCACGGTCCATCGATAAAACTGTTACAACACGAGGTGGACGCGGTAGTGATTAATCGGAAGCGCTCCAGAAGTATGTCTAATCGTGAATGTTGCTTGGTCTGGACCATCAACACCCTGGGTCTGTCGACAGGCGTCAGCACCGACGGAAACGAGTCCACGCTCGTTAATGGAGCAAGGTTTGAGTCTTTTCAAGGTATTCCCGAACTAGTAATCAAATCGTGTTCTCATGAACGCAATGAACAACAATACGCATCTCATCCACGTTCACCGTGGCGCAACCAGGAAAAACTAGCACAACCAAAGCTTACGCTGGCTCATGTCATCCGATGAAATTCGTCCGGTGGTCACCCACTCGTTTTCCTAGATGCCAAACTGATCGACAACACGACACTCATTTCTTTGGTAAGACGGGAGTTGGCATGAAATGCTATCGATTGCAAGGCTCCTCGAGAGGCACTATGAAAGGGAAGGACATGCGACTCTGCCCCGGCATCTCCCGCTCGGACTCCGCCAACACCGCGCATATCACTGCCTGGGGCGACACCACGCTCTACAGCGGATCTTTGTCCCGCACTCGGCGAACTAGACTTTCTCACTGGCAAATACATGCAGAAATACAACCCCGCCTCTGTACGTGTCGACTTTGAGCGCCGGTTTGTCACCCCTTTCAAAGTCGTCGTCTTGAACTACATCGACCTCCACAAAAACCGCGACTGCTGCCTCACATCGGTGTGAACAGGTTCACACTCCATGTCGGAGACGTGGTCAGACATGGTCCTCTGTGCGGCGCGGGGATCGCCTTCCCAGAAGATCGCGAGCACGTCTTTAGCGCGTCGGTCGACACGACGGACCTTGGCCGTAGCTTCAACAGAACAAGGACGGCACGTTCGACACGCTCACACTCTGGAAAAAGTCCTTCTCTTTTCGTCCTCTCAATACTTTCTCGAGCCAATGTTCGCATTAATGCCTATGTAGGTGGGGTTCCCAGAACTGGTCTGGTCTGTCCTGTCGATTCCTAGGACGACACTGTCCTTTATGCTAATGGCGTCAGTGTCATCGCAATTAACTAGGGATTGGCGTTGATGCGCGGTAAGTTACTCCGCCTCTCACCTCGCCAACATGGCAATTACTCTGGCTTTTTCACAGTCTTTAGGAGGTCGACCTTTTCAGGGCTCCAACGCTATCACATCTAGCCACTGGGTTACAGCGTGTTGGATCTTTGCAGGTGTACAGTCCGTGGTATGCTTCTTGCGACGCGCGGATTCGGTGGGAAAATCACCGTCATCTTAGGACGCTCCTTCCGGATGTCTATGGCCCCTTTCCCGTGTATGCATGCGTGTATCTTCATTGTCGGCTCGCCTCAAGCTGGAGCGCGTGTTGCTCCGTCCGATGTTCGTTGCTACCCACGCAATCCACGCTTGTGAGTGATGCTCGTCGTTGTTCTTGATCGATGAGTTCTCAGGGCTGACCTGCCAACACGTCGACCGTAGGAACATGTTTTGACGGAGAGTGCAGCCATACTTTCAGAGACAGACTTTTCTATCCTTTTTCTGCTACTTGCTTACACGCGACGTGTAGCGGCCCAAAAATGCAGCTCGAGCTCGCAAACGCGCCGATACGCCTCTCCAGCCAACGGAGCATTGGACTGCCAAATCCGACCAGCTGCTGTCACCAAGCATCAAATGATGGATGATGTCCGCCGAACACTATCAAGGTTCGTGATCGTAAGTCCCATGATCTGTGGGAGATAATGCGCAGCACTTTAGAGGTGTAGATTATTCGGCTGTGGCGTACGGGCGGCGAAGCAACGGCCTCGTCAGGGTTATACTAGAATTCTGAGCGTTGGACGAACAGAGGGGAAAGAGTGCTATATTCCATTTTGAGGACTTAGTGAGGAATGGGTCGATGTACTTGTACATACGTTATGGGTCACCACAAGTTGTACCCTCGTCAACCGTTAACCGTTGGGCCCATTCAAGTTGGAAGCATCGGTAGTTGCAAACGATGACGTAAAATCTAGGATCGATCCGCGCAAAGAGTCTTATCTGTCATGATCAAACCGGCCTTCTATCATTCATGAATATGATGGTGGCGAGCGGCCATTCGTTCACCTCAGGCTGTCATGTGGTTCAACCCTGCTATCTGTATTCGGTTCGTGACGTTATTGGGGCTGTCCCCCACTAGAGTCTTACAGATGATTGCAGCAGCGGGTCAGGTGCAGAGATGAAAATGGCCACCCCGGCACCGACCATTATGCATCATGCATCATGGCCGGCGAGAAAGACTGCTGGAGGTCCATCCTTCCCATTTGCTTCCCATCAACGAGTTCAATGTTTCCAGTAAGATCTCTCGAACTTCTGGGCGGTCCGAGGAAAGTATAACTACAAGTACTTGCACAGACTTGGTTCCATTTGAGCATGGCATACGCCTGTTACTGTAAAGTGCTTTTGCGCTCGGGACTGCCGACTCTGACCAGCACACGTCGAACGATCACTGCACACGCGCATCTCTGAATGAGACAAATTTGAGCACCCCCCAAAAAAAAATCGTTAAGCAATGCTAGCATCAATCAACTGCTCCAACTTCTCAGCGTCCATCCCCGGAACCCTGGGTACTATCCTGCACCTGAACGGAAGAGGATGTCTGCACAGAGAATCAGCATCGTCAGGGATCAAGCGGTTCGCGTCTGTCGTGCATCACTCACACCACAACCCCGCTCTTCCACTGGGATCTCCACCCCGTTCTCATCCAGGGGACTCAAGATCATGAACACGGCCAACACCTTGGCGATGACCGTCCACACGGTCGTGTCTGCAAAGTGTCTCCCGACGCAGATGCGTCGACCGAATCCGAACGCAATATTTTCGATGTTGTTGGGTTTGAGCGAACCAGCGTCGTTGATGAATCGCTCGGGTATGAAGGCGTGAGTCGGGGTACCTGGATTCGTCATGGTCATCGACCTAGCAAAACGAGTCATCGACATCTGCTGTTACGACGATATGTAGAAGCACGAACCAAAGATTCGCTACGAGGATAGCGCCTGAAAGCCAGTGTCAATAGACGTTCGGTTACTCAAGGAGGTTTCCTGCCCTTTGGAATATGGCATCCACCATACGTCGTCGCCCACAGCAGCATGGGGAGCCGCTGCGTGATTCAAGGAGTTCAACAACAGGAACTACCAAGGCACGGAATCACTCACACAGTGGAGCTACGGGGCTGTATCTGAGCGTTTCTAAATAAATGGCATCTAAGAAGGGCAACAAAGGCTGATCATACATTGTCGGCAACCTGTCCTTGCCCACGACAGCATTAATTTGTGCTTGGGCTCTTTCCTGCACTCCCGGGTTCAACGCCATCATGAAGAAGGATTTCATCAGGACCGAGTGGGACTGTTTTACATTGTTAGTGATCATGATTACCATGAAAACATTGTGTCGCATTCGGTCTCTGATCCGGCTGACGAGGTTGATGATATTGGTGAGTTGAGGATCTCGCGAGGCAGCTAAGCAGCATACCCAAAAACGCGGTTCCAGCTGCCTCTTTGAGTGCCTCCATCCACGATTCCTCGGGTGAAATTCCTTTTCCTTCTATATGTCGCAATGCATCGTGTACCATCGACGGCGAGATGCTACCCCTCGGCTAGCACGTGTGATTAATCAACCTCCGAACGAGATAAGGATAAGTAATCGAAATGACCATTACCATTCTTTGACGAGGGTACGCAAATGGCCGTTCAAGATAATGCTTCGAAAACGCGCGTGCCATCGCCATGTTCCTCCTAAACGCCATACCGGGAAATCACGACGGGAGACGGAGCACTCCAAACAGGTTCATCTCGTGATCGAACATGAAAGGAAATGTAATTGACTCACACAGTGGGAAGGCCCCAACGATGATGGAAACGTCGGGAGTCAACACGTTTGCCACCATGTCGACGAGTTCGTCCTTTCGAGATGCTGGGTCATAGTTGTACGTGCTGTTCATGATGACAGCCGCCGTGTACCTCGATGGAGAATTGAGATGGGTCTATCACCGCATTCACTCTCGTACACTTACTCGAACATATGATCACTGGATTGCTCGGGGGCATCGAGCAACTGCCGGAGAAGATGGCTTGCCTTGCGGTCCTGATAGGGCAGAAATCTGTGCACCGCGTCAAGCCGAAACATTTGATGGAAAAACCGCCTGTGTAGTCGCCATCGATCGCCGTAAGGCAATAGAACAGAATTGAAATACAATCCACACCTGGAATAGTGGATTGAGATTAGCAGCACGAAAGAAACGGGAACCTGACATTTCGTTGGTGATGAGATATGGACGGTCTGAATAGTTACTGGACCGGTTCTCGAGCAGCTCCTTCGCAATCTTCTCCGAGTTGATGATGATGATATCATATCCTTTCCCAACAATCTGGAATAAACTATGTCGCCTGCATGGATATCAACTTGAGTAGATGACGTAGAATTGAACATGTTGTAACATACCGTACTATTCTTGCCCACTCGGCATATGTTAGCCATGGAGCACTTGTGTTGATTCCGATGACATTCCCAACCCATGGTAACCCAGGAGGTCCGGGGGGCAATGGGTGAGAAGTTCCACTCCCGAGAGCTCGTCGTCCGACATATAGAACCATGACACACCCAAGAACCAAGACGACTGTAATCGTCCAGTCTGACATTGCGTTGGGGGGGAGGCAACGATTAGTAGGGTGGAGCACGGGCAACCGCACTGCCCCGGATTATGATCTACGGGTAACCGCCGTAGAAAGCGGGTGATCGATTGCAGGTAATTTATCCACCACTGGCACTTTCCTGAAACTGGCTGTCTCCATCAGTAACCTGACCATTCCTCCATCGCCCAGGCCCAGGCCGGGGTGGTGTGATTGTCCCCGGTCACCTCGTATCGATGGTTATGCAGTCGGAGAAGGGAAAATCAGCAGCCACACAGGACCGGTGACGCAGACTTTGCCCACGGGTTGCCAGTGCCCTAGTTTCCCCAAACCAGACGTAATATGTGGAGATCAAATGACAGTGGTAAGTTACCCAGTGCCCTAGTACCATATATGATATCATGTCTGCTCGTGAATGTTACTATGTAGGTCGTTATCGACACCCTGGCTCTGTTGACCGGTGTCGGTACTGACGGATACGATTATACGCTCGTTCATCTTTTCAGGGATACATGACAAGAAGCAACGTTTACGGTCTTTTCAAGGAATTCCAGAAACTGTTACGTGTTTCATCCCGGTGTTCGGATATACGCGTGATCGTGTTGCGGTCATCGACACCATCGTGCCGCTACCGACGGAAACGTGTGTAGTACTTTCATGTCTTCGGGAAGTTACTACAAGAAGTAAAGTTTGTGTTTTCGAGGCTCTGAAGATGTCGCACTTGTGATCGATTCGTATTCTTACCAACGCAACGAACGACAGTGCGCATTTCCATCCTGTCTCATTGTGGCGTAACCAGAAAAAAAAAGTACGACGTAATGCATAGCATACTTCTGAACATGTGAGGGCCATGACATACGACGACCGATGACAACAGCCAAACCACAGACCCACAAGTGAGAGGCACCTGGGCCATGCTTAGAGCTTGCATATTGCAATATCCAAGTCGTGGACGACAGCGGTATAGTTATGCTTTCCACAAATACATTGAGTTTGAAAGAGAGGTCCAAGACGACGCCTATGGCAGCGATAGCCACAATTTGATGAGTACGGGGAAATCGGGTGTCCCTAGCCCAGTGACAGGGCCCCATCCTACTGTTGCGTTGTAACCCGCAGAATTGCAACCAGGATTTGTTGCCCTCGGTAATATCGTTGAGGGCGCCAGCAAAGTCGAAAGAGCAGATGTAAAGAGGAGATGGTGATCCCGAAGGAGCTTACCGTCGGATTGACGAAACCGATAAATCCTTCAAGTTTGCCGAGAGAGCAAGGGGGACATCGTTGATCATCGTGAACATTGCTCCAGCCAAGGGAGTAGCGGCAGATGGTCTGTAAACATGCTGGAATTTGCCGTCCAGCTGTGCATCAAAGTGGGAGACTGGAACAAGCGACGAGAACAGGTCTGTCACATACGGCGATGACCCCGAGACTGAAATGCATTGTTAGCATGCAGCGCTGCGGGAACTGAGACACGAGAAAATCACACCGTTACAGTCGAGCTGCACATCGTCGGGTGAAGGTCTGGGGGGTTACGCGTCAAATAACAGCCCACAGCTTCCTTTTGGTGCTCGGGCATCGCTGCTGAATCCCCCATGGATGCCATCGCAGATTGCGTTCGGCTTCATCATCGTGGCACCGACAGATGTGACGTATGCAACAACTCCACTTGGGCATGATGATAGTCGTGAAGAAAGCGTGGGCGAGGATACGTCCAAGTCCCCCGCCTTGTGGAAGAGGGTTCTCGTCAGGTGAGATTTTTCAGGTACTGCAAACGGACTAGCACTGGAAGTGGTTACATAATATAACCTGCACAGTTGCCAGTCCCCGCTTGCAACTTCAGGTTGTAAATAGCCGCACGCAATCTCTGGGTCCAAGTAATGTAGCTGCATCTCCTGTGAATACCCATATGACATGGCCTCCTAATCTGGTCGATCGATCATGAGGATGTTTCAAACCCCGTGATTTTGACCCTTCTGGTGGTTCGCTCAACAAGTGAAAGTCGGCGCGCGAGGCAACGAGTTCCGACCTGACTGAAATGTAAGATGGGTCCTCGCGTCGTGTAGAATTCGCTGTGCCGGTGACTCGATGAGGGGGCCTACCCTAAACAGCTAGCAAGTTCTTCCGAACGCTCGAGAAAGTCGTGCCCCTCTTTGATGGGTCGGAATTGGACTCATCGACGAACTTGCTACTGTCATCGATATGCAAGCTCGACGCGGAGCATGACTGTCTTCGAGGAATCCTAGCCTGCACCTGCAGACCGTGCATCGCGCAAACAAATATCTGATAAACTCGCCATGGCTGCACGCAAGGGGAATGGCGTACGCACGAAGCGCGGTAACGTTCCGAACGAATGTCCCTAATGTAGGGATCCAGAAGAAGCAAATTTCAAGCAAATGATGCAGGAAGAAAATGAATGCGGCTTTCCTCACCAAAATAATCAATGTAAAGCGCGTCCAGTTGGAAGCTACGAGGTGTTACGGGTTATTCTGGAAGATTCCACGCACTGGCGAAACAGCCAGCATTGATTCAAGGCGGCGAGGCGAAGGATCCGAATGTGCGCGATCGTATGAAGGGCGGGAGTGGACAAAATTATTTGGTTTCGTTGTGCTGATTATCGTTCTCGTTCTCGTTTTCAATGCAAATACTATGAATCACTGGCATTTTTCGTTTGGGCCGCGTGCCAGTGTTCAATAAGTTGCACGAACACAACGTGCACAAGGAACAAAGCTAAACTAAACGACTTGCGGGTCCAGGGTTGCTCGGAGGGCCGTGGAGTTTATCGTTCGTCTTTGACCATGTACCCTGAGGCGTGGTAGAAGGTAACCACTGGCACAGACGACTCGACCATTCCGGCGCGGGGGCGGCGATTCGGCGCCTGTTGCGACCTCATTGCGACTCGGGCCTCATTGCAACCTCATGTAACATTGGCTTGTTCGGCTCCCAGGGCACGTTCCCCTAGAACAGGCTCTAAAACTTGTCCACAAACCATCTGTTCTCACCCACATTCACCAACTTCACCTATAGCATGAACCATTGATCCAGCCAACGCATGGATACAAACATGTACGTATATTATTAGCTTCCTTCATAATTTCCCCAGGTGTGGCTGAAAGAGCCTGTTCTAGGGCGAAAAACATCACTATTAAACTCGGAGGTGGGGTTGTCCCCCTCGCCTTTGTGCGTTCCTGTGATCTGAACTTTTCTCAGATATCGAACTTCGCACTCAAGCGAGGCGTAAACTCCGGGTCGCGAAGCGATACCACATCCAGTTTTCCGTAGGCGATACGCTCAGGTCGACGAAGAAGGAAAAGGAGAAAAAGAATTGCACTTCTTGGGATGAAGTTTTCTATTTGTGGGTACCCATGCATTGCTCTACACCATCGAACTGACTCTTGTTAGTGACGGGGTCGATCTTACCGCCTTTCTCGCAACGGTTTACAGGAGAAGTCACATTCCCTTCAAACAAGACGAAGTCGTTGGAAGTCTCACCGATACTATCAGCGGGGTATTGGCCAAGTCCAAGAATGGCAGTACGAAGATACTGTGTGTGACAATGTCATGTTTTACTGACGCGATCTCTTCCGATCATAGTGCTCGAAGTGTCTCTTGGCGGAGGTACTTCCAGTGTGCCTGTACGTTCGGGGATTATGATCAAGTTCAGGTTTACCGCTGAGCCGCGTGGAGATCTTGACACAAAAGAACTTCAAGCTGCCGATGCTGTCAAAGGGGCGTCGGAAGCGGTCAGTGCATTCCGACCCACGCCGCAAATCGTTGGACAGGTGGATTCGCCGATCGGTGTTGGCACAAAAGTCGCGGCAGAGCTACAGCCATTCGAGAATACATGGAACGTTCTATTGCAAAGGATGGCTCTTTTTAACAAGATCGTGGGTGGGATTACAGAGGTATCTGGTATTCAGCGTCTTGCTCCCTCTCTGTCTGAATGTCGCATAGATTCATCCGTATACGTTGGCCTGGTCTGTGATATCGTCCGCGAACAAGGTCTGTGTGTTGCTCGACATTCGCACTCGCACTTATCCCTGTGTTTATTGCCACTCAGGTGCTCGTAAACCAGCAGAATCGCGTCAAGGTCATTCGCTTAGCGGGAACTATGAGCGACGTCTTTTCGTTCGTTGAGGATGCCGACCCCTTGAAGTCCGTCGAGGCGCACAGAGAGCCCATCAAGCTTCTGATCCAGCAGGTGACGGAGTGTGGGTACTTCATTCGTGAATACGCCAAGCAAACCAACTTTTGTTCGTCGTCGTTCCCTTTACAACCCCCATCACTGATCTTCATATTCGGGGATTCGGACGGCGAAATATACGTTCACTGATATCGATGGGAATATCACGGATTATGAGAACAAGCTCCGAGAGCTGAAAACCGCATTCTTGGAAGGAGTTACACTGCAGTCTGGCGTCACCGTTTTTCGTATGATGAATGTCGTGCAGGATATCGGTAGGTTCCACTTGTTGAGATTGCGTCAAGATGCTCACAGATGTGGGACACAGTGGGATCCATTGTCCTGGACGACATGCCCTATGCTGCTGGCGCTAGATACGTGCAGGAGAAAGGGTGCTTTGTGGGGACCCGCGAGGCTACCCTCCGAGAGATTTGCGAGATTCTCAATGATCCTGCCGAGGATGCCCCTCAAGTGTGCCTCCTTACCGGCGCTGCAGGTTCGGGCAAGTCTGCCGTCGCCCACTCTATCGCTCGACTGTACGACGGACAAAAGAGGCTGGGCTCGTCGTACTGCTTCTTTCGTAATGATGTCGCGAAACGCAACCCACAAAATGTATTCAGCACTATCTCGCGCGACCTCTCCGACCACGATGCGCAGTTCAAGTCCGCACTTTGGAGGGTCGTGAAGGACAATCGAGCACTTTGCACGTCGGTGTCGCCTTCAGAACAAGTCGAGCAGCTTATCATTGGGCCCAGCAAGAACATCGACTCCATCGGTCCCTTGATTGTCGTGGTGGATGCCGTCGATGAAAGTGGCGAATTGCAAGTCCATTCCAGGGCCACACATGGGGAGTCCAGTCTGTTGCCTATTCACCTGATGGTAGTCATTTCGTCTCTGGCTCAGATGACAACACCATTAGGATTTGGAATTCAACCACTGGTCAGTGTATAGCAGGTCCATTCCATGGTCACACAGATGGAGTCAAGTCTGTTGCCTATTCACCTGATGGCAGTTATATTGTCTCTGGTTCAAAGGACAACACCATTAGGATTTGGAATCCAACCACTGGTCAGTGTATAGCAGGTCCATTCCAGGGTCACACAGATGGAGTCAACTCTGTTGCATATTCACCTGATGGCAGCCATATTGTCTCTGGCTCAGATGACTATACCATTAGGATATGGAATCCAACCATTGGTCAGTATCTAGTAGATCCATTCCTGGATCACAAAGCTGATGATTTTTCCCATCAAAGTGTGGACTCTACAAAAACTTGCTTCCTTCAGAGAAACATATCAACAAGATGATGGCTGGATTGAGCTCTCTAATTGTTCTTGCATTTGCTGGATCCCTCCCTGGGCTAGGCATGCCTTTTATCTTCCCATTCATTTATTGGTCATATCACCACATCAACCTTACAAACTTGACTTTAGTAATTTCTCATATGGGGAGTCTTGGGTTTCTTGTTGGAAATAACTTCAATTGTGGTTGCTCCTACTATAGTCATACCATCTCTACTTGTAGCTCTACTTTTTTATGCAGGTTGTTGTGTTTGTTTCCTTGTTTTACCTGACAACTTGAAGACATGTGCCAAGTGCTTTTCCAGTACATATGTAATCTTCATGTTGTTCTTTCTCATAGTGATATTAAGTCTCCCTCGCAATATGAACCAGTACGCAGGGGTCCTTTTTCCGCCGCGGCGACAGGGTGTGTTCTTCGATGAAAGTGAAGACGGCGTGCGATCTGTGAATTTCCAAAATTTGTGATGACCCTTAAATTTAGGGATAGGGATTAGTACTGACGCACGCCAGGTTGTCAACTGTCCGATATTGGCGCTTCGTATGAGTCGAACGAGTCCTGAATGAGCACCCGTGCCAGTGCCAGGTTGGTGTCGTTGTGCATTACGACGATGACAATATCGACATTCGGAGCGTCAACCAAGGATGGTATGAGTACCGTATGACTGCGAGGTTGCGCAGTGGAGACCGCGCGACGGATCGGAAAATAGACCTGCATTCACACCTCTGAACGAGTATCATACAAACGCACCATGGATGAACAACAATCACGACGCGACGACACGACGACGCCAGCACACTGGCAGGAGCCACCGCTTCGTCGACGGGTCACCCATCCATCGCACGCCCGTGCGTCTGGTCGGAGATGTCGGTGGCACATGTCCAGCCGTCTGCATGCGCAAAATATTAGAAATGAGTGAAACACGAGTCAAGACGTGTACCTTCTTCCGCACCCACGCAGACGCTCACACTTGGAGTAGCACCTTTAACAGTCCACGAAGTGATCAGAACGGGTCGCCAACCTTCCGTCTCGACGAACACCCAACCAGGTGAAAGCGAAAACGCGAGGTTGCTGCTGCGACGTGAGCATCTAGGTGACAGAGAACAAGCACGTGAAATGGATGTGAGGAGACGGCGGAGACGCACCTCACTTGTCCGCCAAAGCCATTCCACTCTACCACTCATTCATTCCACCCCACCCGTCCGTCCGGCTTCAAACTCGCCATGGACCACTTCCGTCCGCCATGCCTTTCAGCCCGGTCATCGTCACCGTCCCCGTTGTCGCACTTGCCCTTGACGTCGTCGACGTCGTATCGTCATCGCCACCCGTTCCTTCGCCCTCCCGTACAAACGTCACCACAGATTTACGCCTCTGCCAGTCGGCCACGTTCTTGGGGCGGCGTCGTCGGCTCTGTCGTTGTCAGTGAGGTGGCGTAGGAGGAGTCGGATGTCGCGAGGGATGAGGGTGAGAGTAAATGTGCGGTGCGTGGGGTGAGCGAGGGGTGACAGATGTGATGAGCAACGACGGGGAGAAAGGAGAGGGGATTGGGGATTGGGCAGGTGGATGGAGAGTTTGAGCGAGCTCTGTGCCGGAACCAGATAATGCGGTTGATACAATGGGGAACGAGCCCGGATGGAAAGCGCCTGCGAGGAAGAAGAGGAGGAGGAGGAGGAGGTCGGTCATGAGAATCGGGATAAGGAGCAGAAAGGTGTCGATGAAGAAGGGGTGGTGAGGTTGGGGCTCATCAGCAGGCAGGCTTGGGGGATCAGACACGCGTCGACAGGGTTTGGGAAGGGGTTTGGAGGAGAACCTAGAGTGGGATTTGGGCGGGAATGGGGTCGACGGGAGAGGGGCACGATGGCGTTGTGCACGTCCGAACTGTAGACATGCAATCGTTTCTAGCCTTTGCTCCATGGGATGGGACGCGCGCGAGGGCGGATCTGGCGGGGGAGAACGGCCCGGAGGGGGCACGCGATGTCGAGGACGACGTTCCAATGAAGAAATAATTGGCGGTGAGCTCGATGAATCGAATGGACACGATGATGGCGAGTGTTCTTGAATCACGACGCACCTAGAGCAACTCAACTAGGATGAAAATTGCACAATCAGATCGCGGCGGCGATGCAACTCAAGACAAGCATAAGGAATTGAGACTCATACCGAGTCGGATGCGCTATACTTGGCCTACATTTACTACGCTTGTTACATATTGCCTTGGGGTTACCTTGGCGTGAAAACCTCCGCTCGTGGATGATTCCAGGATGATTCTAGGTCGTTACCGATACCCTGGATCTGTTGAACGGTGTCGATACTGACGGATACGATCATACGCTCGAGCTCGTTCATCTCTTCAGGGATACATGACAACAAGTATCGTTTGATTTTTCAAGGTATTCTGAAGCCAGAAAATGTTGTATGTTTCATCCCGGCGTTCGGATATCTGGCGTGTTAATGATGGCGTCGCGGTCATCGACGATGGGTGTGCCGCTACCAACGGAAACGTGTTTACTTTCATCTCTTCGGGGATTTACCGAAACAGTAAGGTTTGTGTTTTCAAGGTATTCCTGAAGATCTCGCACTTGTAATCGATTCGTATTCTTACCAACGCAACGAACGACAATGCGCATCTCCATCCTGTCTCATCCACGTTCACCGTGGCGTAACCAGGAAACAAAAGTACGACGTAATGCATAGCATACTTCCTAACATATGAGGACCATGACATACTACGACCGACGACAACAGTCAAACCACAGACCCACAAGTGAGAGGTGCCTGGGAAATGCTTAGAGCTTGCCAAGAGCGGGCGCGTTGGCGTTCTGGCCGGCAGCCTTGGCACGTTTGCGGAACATCTGGGTGGACTTGTAGCCACGGATACCACCGCCCCACTGACGACGCTGCTCTTCGTACTTGTCAGAGCTGCGGTAAAAGAATATCGTCAATTTTTACGGACTAGCGGTGCGTGGTGTAGCTCACAAGTTGGCTTTGGCAGCACTAATGAGGGTGGCGAGCTCGCGTTGGTCCTCGCTCTTGACGTCCTGGAGGGCCAGGACAGCAGTGGACTTCTTGTGGACGACCGTGCCGAGACGGGCCTTCCCCTTGACGATCACATAAGGGATACCCATCTTGCGACAGAGAGCAGGGAGGAAGACGACGAGTTCGATGGGGTCGACATCGTGTGCAATGACGACGAGGGAAGCCTTCTTGGCTTCGATGAGGGCAACAATGTGGTTGAGACCGTATTTGACAAAGAGAGGCTTCTTGTCCTTGGCTGCCTCCTTCTGCTCGGCGGTGGCCTTGGCGATGGTCTCGAGACGTTCCTTCTTCTCGGCCTTGGACTCGGGGCGGTATCTACACGATCGATAAGAACACGTCAGGCCCCATCGAAATGTGTGCATACTTGTTGAGAAGCTTGAACAACTGGGTGGCCGTGTTCTTGTCCAAGGTGTGCGAGAATTGCGCAATGGCGGGAGGCACCTTGAGACGCTGGCTAAGGATGACTTTTTGGCGCTGAAGACGAATGTATTCGGGCCACTTGACGAAGCGGGTCAAGTCGGTCTTGGGACGAATGTCCTGACCTGCAACACCGATCAGAGATCCATGCCATAACAGCGGGCACGAGCGACATACCGATACCAAAGTTACGGGGCTTGGCCTCGAAGAGAGGGTTTTTGGTGGACTTGACTGCCTTGTTAGCAGAGCCAGGTGCGGGGGCGGGTTTCTTGCCAGAACCGGGTTTGGATTTGGGGGGCTGGTCATTGAGACGAGAACACAGTCAGTCGCACGTTCATCACAAAGGATGGACAGGAGCGATCGCCACTGTGTCTCGGAGCTCTAGCACTCTGCTCGTCATCGAGCGAGTCCAGCAACCAAACGAAAGCGTCCTCGTTGCCATGCAACTCTGCTTTCGTGGGCACGTACAGCCATATGTTGCTGAACCGACTGCGATCAAAGTTAGTTTGAGGCACCCGAGTTCCATCCAGCGTAAGTACTCGCCATCCATCTTCTTGTGGTTGAATGTTCAAGGATGTGTCGGTGCCAGATGATTCCGAGACGCAGTTTTGAGTGTCCAGTGTCGACTCACCATCTTGTTTTTTTTTTCTTGAGGCTGGTGTCAAAGTCTTGAGAGGGTCGTGATGGATGGAATCACTCACCCTCACTCATATGCATCTACACTTCAAACCCCGCTCGGATCCCGCCGAGAGCACACTCCTTAGGTAAGCATTTCTGTGAGTCGGCCATGTACTGACTCACAGACATATTCCAAGTTAGAGATGCTCTCCTCTGCCCTCCTCCGACGCGTTATCCGACCCACCCGTCTCTTCTCTACCGCCCATCCCCCACACCCACCCCGGCCCGGTATCCTCCGAACGTTCCTCCTCGTCGGCACGGTCTCCCTCGGCGCCTACACCGCCGGCGCACTCTTCCCCCACCCCTACTTCACCTTCATCGCTCCCCGTCCTGCACCCGGCCCACCCTCCGACCCCAACTCTTCCGACTCCCTCGCCTACACCGCCGACCTCGAACGCGCTCTCCAATCTCTACCCGTCCTCCAATCCCTCCGCACCGCCCCCGACGCCGACGACTGGTACGAAGTGCGTCCGTACCAACGTTTCCCAGAGGAACGACGTGTGAACAATCTCTCTGCGGGTGCCCTGCGTGGACCGGGCAAGTTGGCGCTGATGCCATTGGTAAGAGCGCGGTGGGACGAGACGGAGGCAGTCGTCATCGTACACGTGGGGAGGGGACTGTGTGGGCACGACGGGATCGTTCACGGTGGGCTGCTCGCGACGCTTTTGGACGAGAGCCTGGCGAGAACGGTGCGTCGGGACGGTAGATGACCTCGGTGGCGGTGTTTTTGAACGTCGAGTAAACAGGCGATCAATAATTTGCCGGACAAGGTTGGCGTCACTGCGAAGCTGTCGATCAGTTACAGGGCGCCGACGTTTGCAGACCAGGTAGGGCCCCACCTCATGTCCCGTCCCACTCACCCAAGCCGGTTTCGGTAGTTCATCGTGATGAAGGTTCGTCTGGAGGAGAAGAACGGCCGTAAAGCCAGTGTCTCTGGACGCGTCGAGGACCTCAAAGGCAACCTCCTTGTTGAAGCCGAGTAGGCACCCTCCTCATCTACTTACGGTAGTATGTACTCATTCTCACGCGATCACGCTAGCGCCCTGTTCGTACAACCAAAGTACTCGAAGATGCTCAGCAACTCCGTCGTCAAGAAAGCCATGGGCGAACCAGAGTCGAAGAAAAAGGATCCAGTATTGTTGGCCGAGGGTATCCCTCCACCCGCTGCTAAATCATAGATCTGCGAGGGCCGCGACTGTTTTGGGGCTGATGATTCCATTTGCTCACAGGTATAGAGAACACATAGAGAACGCTATATCGGAGCTCTTTCCACGTGTTGAAATACCCCACACATTCACATGTTTCTAGTGCTGACTACTCACACGTACCCAACCAGTTGACGCATAGCATCGACCATTCTATCGAGGTATTACTCTTGTATCGCTCGGATAAGGCAAGATTTCCTTGTTCGTTTTGTACCGGTAATCCTTGAAAACAGTATCCAGTGCGAAAGGACCAAGTAAGACACGCAAGGCAAATCCGCTACCACCTGAATTCATAGGTACTGGAAGCGAGTCGCGTCACTGGATCAACGTCAGCGATGGCAGTGCCATGTCCTCGTCGACGGGTTCATACCAGTCTGCTGACACGACTGCAGCCACAAGCCATTGCCAGTGAGTAAATACGGTAGGGTCCAGAGGCCCCGACCCCGACGCATTCCCCGTCTATCTGCACGCGATGTCCTGTGGACACGCAAAAGACCACGGAGCATCGGCACCGCCATCGATCGCCATCACGGTTCGATTCTCCATGGGGTCGTGCCGGGTGTACTCCACCACGTGCGCTCGCAGCCGTCGTTCCCGTCCGGGGCCCTCCTGCACATCCACCGTCGTCACGCACACGTGCGCATCAAACGCCATCCGGGAACTGAGACACGAGAAAAACCACGCCGTTGCAGTCGAGTTGCCCATCGTCCGGTGAAGGACTGGGAGGTTACGCATCAAATAATGGCCCACAGCTTCCTGTTGGTCCCCGGGCATCGTAGAATGGTTGCTGAATCTACCTCCAGAGTTCATGGATGCCATCTTGGGCTCGAATACGGTCGCGTTCGGCTTCATCATCGTAGCACCGACAGATGTGACGTATGCAACAACTCCGTTTGGGCATGATGATAGTCGAAGAAAGAGTGGACGAGAGTACGTTTTTACTTAAAGACTTGTGTTTATTTGGAGGGCCGAGATAGAATAGTCGATAGCGGCGGCCTTATTTAATCGACTCCGGCCGTGTTCAAGCCTTGGTCGCGATTAGAAAAAAAGAAGGATAAAAAATCAAGACCGAGCGCCGAAATGTGTAAACCAACCAACAACCGCGGATCCCTGAATCACAATACTGGTCAATGCTTTACATATACATAAGCATCCTTTCAATTTGAATAAAGAATCATGATATTCTGAATGAATCTAGGAGCCGATCGCCGCCGCTGGTTGTACAGCGTAAGGTATTGTACGTACCCCTGACACCACGAACCTAGGTCTGCGACACATCGCAGGCGTAAAGTTTGTGATAAGCTCTACGCCCAGCGTGTAGTCAACGTTGTGGTGAGTCCAAATTCGCATCATGACAGCGGTAATGAGCGGTCTTGTGGCAGCCAACGGGGTCTGGCCAAGGTCATGTCGATTCGGGGGTCGATCGAATCGACGCACGGAAGTGAGCGTCGTTCGTTGTTGGCGAAAATGATTAATCCACGACGACGCTGGCAGGTTAGTATGATATGGGACAACTGTAACTGTGTAACATTCCCGGTCCACTGGCAGACCCTAGGACCCACTGTTTGCCTTGCGCTGCAGAAAGGGGGTGGGGTAAATGGAAGTAGCACGCTGAACCCTGCCAATGGGATGCAGTATCCCTCGCGCATCAGGTTCTCGATAGGAGCGTGGGCGCACGATGGAATGTTGAGGGGAGAACGGACCCACAGAGGCACAACAAGCCCCGTACTTGCCCTTCACTTGCTGTGTGCCATGGTTACATGATCAGCGCTGTCCAAAAAGAACAAAAGGGATAGATAAAGGTAATTAATATTATAGCACTCTGAACCCTGCCAATGGGATGCTGGCATGTCCTCACGTATCAGGTTCTCGATAGGTGTGTGGGCGCACGATGGAATATTAAGGAAAACATGGACCCACAAAAGTACAGCAAGAACCCGCGCTTGCCCTTCAGTTGCTGTGTATCTAACCATGTTTGCATGATCAGCGCCATCCAAAAAGAGTGTTGGTGTCAATGGTGACAGCATATAAAGCACCTCCGCACCTTTCCCTCTCTTCTCTCCAGACCACCATGAACCTCAAATATCTCACCGCTCTCACTCTTGCTGCCTCTGCTGCGCCCCTCGCTACCGCGGGTCCGCTCGCATACGCCCTGTGTCAAACTGGTGCGTTTCTTCTAACCATCATCCGACTTTGTACTCACAACATAGCCAGGCTGCAACGTCCTTGCAGTTTCGTGTTACGCGGCCGCAGGTTTCACCTTCGGAGTGACCATCATTGCGGCGCCCCCCGCCATCTTGGGGTGCAATGCTGGCTTGGGAACTTGCATGGCAGCGTGTGCTGCTACAGCGCTCATTGCCCCAATCCCCTGAAGTGCCTTGCTGGTGAGCATTTCTCTTGTCCCCGCTACATCCAACTCACAGTCGCCTTAGTAATGTTAGCATATCCATCGAAGCATTCGCGTCGGATGTCACTCTCCCCAAGCCGCTGATTGTCCCGAATTCGAGACAAATCTTTTGCGCGTTGTATTAGTATATTTTTGTACAATGAGTACACGCTGGTATGTACTCATGATGGAATGTGAAGTCGGTTTTTGTATAGCACTTTTATGCCGAGAGTGGTGTTCGTCGAGTGATGATGGCAAAGTGATTGAATACTCGTGGGCGACATGCTCACATTATCACAACCTCAACTCATAGAAAAGTCACGGATCAAGATAGGTCCACCGTTCGTTGGTGTACCTGGCATCTCGTGGTCAGATAGCCATCCGGTGTGAAATCAAGTGAACGGTCCTTACCGTTCGAATTCAGATAGTAGCCTCCGACGATTCCGGCGCCTCCCCCTACATCATTCACCTGGAGCTGAATAGGAGCCGTGATACCCGAGCGTAGAACGGCGTGGTCTCAGCCTCTGCGCATGTATGCGTACGATAGCGAGAACGCGTAGGCAGGCTTCGTGGTGTCAGGACCTCTCAGCTTCTAAGATTAAGGTGAACCTCCTGAAGATGGATAGACATAGTAACCACCAGGTTTAGCACCGGGATAACTAGGGTCTTGTGTGGGATCGTCATCGCTCTCAAAGGTACAATGGCTGCCGTCGATGGCGTCGAGGAAATTATTGAACGATGCACCTACCCAGTCATGTCTATTAGATATCCGAGATGATATACGGGAGCACAACCCACCATTTTCCATCTGATAGAGCATCACCGTTTGCTCACCGGTAACCAATGACATGGCGTACATGTCTAGATTCAACTGCGCGTCATAGTCAAAGCTCTGGAATATTGTAGTCTGGTGCCAATCCAGGACATGGAATAATCTCCTGCCAGTGGAATTGTACATTTCTGCACTGATAAAATGCCAAAGAGTGGTGATTGAGACGTGCGTTTCTTGTTACTTGTACACGAACGTGAGGTTGTGAATCGGGGTGTCAGGGAATTTCAATACGCCGTGGCTGCCAGCATACTGTGAACTGGACTCATCCAGATTTTACACAGTCCAGAATGCTTGCGTTCGTGTGGGTCATGACCAACTCCAATTCGGAGCTTTGATCAATTACTGGCATACTGAGAGTTGTGTGGTGGCGCAGTGAAGCATTCGTTATGTTTTCAAACCCAGCGCAGCCCACCGTCCACCTGAGAGCGGTCCGTGTACGAGATTCGACGGTGGTAATAAATAAGCGGTAGATACAAGTGAAACTGAAAGCTAATGTGGAACCAGGGTCATAATATGTTTAGCACTACCTACCAGCCTTACAACCACTGCTTGACAACCTCGTAGACTCTGTGCAGTCTCGACGTTTTGGCCTCGACATTCCCGATGCACAGCTCCTCGATCATCGCGTCCAGCTTTGCCCGTTCATCCACAATGGGATATGCCTGGATGTCACTGTAGCGCGAAGCGACAGCTTCCCAGTACATCTGGGCGACTTGATCGTCAGTGCAGCCCCGCAACACGACGATCACAGGACACGTTTTCCCACCCGCGACGTCATAAAATATCCTCAGCGCGGTAACGTCGTCGGGAGAAATGCGAGCATCGAGCTGAGTGGAGGTGTAAAAGACGAGCACGCCCGCCAATTTGTAGGACATCGAGAGCTTGAGCGGGTCGTCGACATACACCAACTCGTATTCAAGTTGCCGATCACCTATAAAGTGTGTGCGTGTCCGACACGAAGTGGTCCCGTCATAGATGATGACTCTCCGAGTGGTCCTTTTCTCCATCGAGGGAACCCCGCGAAGGATATTGCGGAACAGGGCCAATGGCATCGAGTCTATCGACGTCTCGATTTTCCAGGGGCGTCGCCCGGAATACTTAACGACGAGTTCGTGGAGACGCCTCTGCGAATCCGATCGCCGCGCCTGGATAAGATCATCGTCAACGTCCAAAGTCGTCACGCATGCATGTGCGTGAAACCACATCCCAAAGCGCCCCAAAGTCGCATGGTTCTGATCCCACCATGTCTCCATGTCCTCCTGCTGATGCTCCAGACCAGTCACGACCAACGCGACAGGGACCTTCTTCCGACAGACAGCGGTGTAAAATAGGTCGTAGTTATGCTTGAGGGCCTTGGTGAGTCGAGCGCCGCGGATGCAATATATGACGAGGTGGATGCCCCCGGAATGTGCCAGCCCTTGCATCAACTCTTTCAGATTGCTTTCCGCTAGCTTGGCAGGCACTGTCCCCTCGGATCCTTCGTCTAGCCCAGTGGTATCCCAGAAGGCGAACGGCATCCCGTTCAGCGTGACAGTGTGCCGTTGATACTGGAACGTACACCCGAGCGCATCATTGGAGATATGCGCACGCTTCTGGCCAGCAATGAGGTTGATGACGGATGACTTGCCGACACCAGCTTCACCAAATATGATGATATTTGGAGTAGGGACTCCATCCACAACGTCCTAAGGGTAAAATACTCGGGTCGTAGAAATGAATCGAGGGTAATTCTACTTACCGGTTTGCCTGGTTCGACAGCTAGGGAGGGTCGCGTAGGTTCCGATCTGGGTGAACCACGCCCCTCAATACCTTGTGGGGTGGGAGCATCGTCTGTAGGGGTGTGAAAAGGTATGGGATCGAAATCTGCTTCTGTTGGATTCTGAACCCGGTTTTCATGAGTACGTGAGGTAGAATTATTTTCACGGTCTACTTGCGCCTCGCCGACGTCCTATGAGGGCAACATACTCAGGTGGAAAAACCAGTGGAGCGATTATTCTACTTACTCCTTTCTCCTGCCCCGTGCCCGGATTTGTTTGGGGAAATGGACTGGCGTCATTCTCCTCCATGGAGCTAGATGGAGCGGCAACATGGTTGCGTTCGATGGCATCCTGGCTCACGTCTGTTACTCGATGTTGGACATTGGGGGACATCTCCAGATTCTCCCCTGCATCCAGTTCTGTGTCGTGAACTTGTAAAGATAGTCTTTGTGTCATGTTGATTGGTTCAAAACCCTGCACGTGTCGCGTCAGCGAAGTTGAACAACAACCCTTGGAAAGTAGCGCTCAAGGATGGTCAACGTCCGGCAAACTCACAATGAACATCCTCTAAGCAAACCCGCCGTGTAGGTGCAGTCAATCCCCGAGTCGTGGCACGGCAAATGATCAATCTGAATCAGGGGGCATGCTGCATGTGACATAGTCACATGAGCGCGCAGCGAGAATCGCGCGGAGTTCCGACTCAATTCAAACTTGGGAGTGCCGTCTGCGACGGCAGATACCTTGCTTGGGAAAAGATGTAAATCAAATGAAAGAAGTAGATAGGGTCGTTGTTCGTTGTAATTCACAGTTCGGTCTGGTAAAATCCATGAAAGATTTGGATGCAGCACGGATTCTCAATCATGTGAGATGTAGCCAATGAAAAAAAGGCCAATTTGCCTCGGGAAAATATTTCAAAACTGAAAATGAAAATAAACTTATTATTTTGATGATCGATGATCGATGCGCTTTCGCGTCGCGTCTGGACTTGTTCCCTCGATATGGGGCTGTCGTTCCTTGTTAACGTATTCCTTAATTTATTGCTGGGCGCTCTCGAAGATATTGCCCATCAAGCCCTACAGGACAGCCTCTGGGCCAATAGACTACATATCGACACTTGCAGAGCCCGTCCAACGAGACGTGTTGCGAGATCCCAACTGAACTTTCGCTGGGGCAGATGATCGTTGTTCAACGTGGATAGAGGTGCTAAAATTAATGTTGTCGTAACAGAATATATGGGATCTGAGAGCGATGTGAATCGCATTCTCCACACAGCACGTTGCAAGTTTGTTGAGCAACTTGGTGAGCGATGTAAACGAGATGCATATGTAATCCACACTGATACAATGCCTCGATGGTCTGACGTGAAGCGCCGTTGGTCCAGACGAACAGGGTGAATGGTATTGCAAAGAATGAGCACCGTTGCGAATGCCGCTTGGCAAGCTGCGTGACAATGACATTGCAAACCTTGAGAGAATCCAAGATATCGCATTGAGTAGTGACAGTTAAGTAACTACCTACTGTATGGCTCGTTTTAAACTTGTTAATTTCCTCCACAGTTTGTGTTTTCAACGCAGCCTGAAGGATACGATGGAGCGTTGGGGAACGGTCCGTGACGACACTGTCCATTGACGAGTTCAAGTCCTAGTTCCTCAACGACTCCGGGGTGACCGAGTCAATTGGTTGCTGCAATGCCACCTTCACCATATCCATCTCCTGGCAAACCTTCTTAGCCACGAGTTCGACCATATGGGGTTCCATTCATCGTGTGATTTGCTCCCGGCCTCGTTTGTCGTCATAGATAAGGTCAAGAAGCTTCATACGTTTCCCTGTTGTTTGGGCTCTCGGAAGGGTATACAAGCGGTTGTGATGTGCTGCATAGGTGGGTTCATAAGGATTGAGAATCTTGATCATGAAATCGAGAACAGAGATTCGACCGCTGCGTAGAATCTCTAATGCCCGTTGAATGCGCTCGTCTGGTGATAGACGACGTGCTGGTCACCTGACTAGGAGGAGGCGGAGCTGCTCCATCGTCATGTGTGCAATGTGTAGCTGTGTCACGTGTGTACGAGGAGGCTACCTGCACACACGTGACTGTCCCGAGTCTCATTCTCATAGTTCACGTGACCTTAGGATCACGTGAACGCAATTTAAGGGATGCGAGCAGAGACCTTGCAAGCAAGGTAATTTCGAATCATCTTCTCAACTTGCTGTATGTACTTGCAATGACATGACAACGTGCGCATCGCCTCTTTCGTGTCTTGCTTGGCCTCCAAAGCAACTCGCCCACAATCAACGTTCGCGCCGCGGCCAGCAAATGCGCCAGCTGAGGTCCGGTATCACATTGATCCAGATAGTATACATGATATAACTAGGGGTCGGTCGTTGACGATTTAGAACGACGAAAAGAATAGTGTGGAACGAGGCGTCGTCGAGAATCATCATCGACGATTACGTTTAAATGACGAATACGAACGATGATGAACGGTAGAGCAGTGCGCGTGTGGTGCGGGGGGTGCAGGTCCAGGCTGGGAATAGAGTTCAGGGGCGGGACAAACACAGTCGATGCTGAGCCAGAAACGCAGGTGGCACTCGTCATGGAGCGAATTAGCTGTGATGTCCGTAGGAGAACCGAACCAGGCTGGGCAAGCGATCCAAAGCTTCCTTGCGAGAGATTCTGATGGATCCGGAACATGCCGATTACGGATCCACAACGGGAAGACCGTACAGCATAAGATTAGGCCTCGCCTCATTGGCAAGCCCCTAGTACCTTCCTCTTCCTCCCCAACCACTTACATGGGCCAAAAAAAAATCAAGTACACCCAGTAAATCGTCCGACGATAAATCAGCCCCGGACATGACTGGTGTTAATGATCATCCTTCCAACGCGTGGGAAGGGGAACCGGCCCCACCATACAACACTCGGGCTGCCAACCAACAGGAGTGGAACGGTAAGTCGACCAAGTCACCTCCACCTTTGACCCTACGTCTCAAATGAACCTCGAGATTGTGGTGTGGCGGTCTGGATAGACGCAAAAACCCAAGACAATGCGTCCCCTCCAAATCCTTTCACCTATGATGGCGCAAGACCTGGTACGTCTGTTTGCAAAATGCCACGTAGCATTACCTTGAAAAAGTCACCGTCCCGTTCGTCGCTAGCCGTCAAGCGCAAGAACATGATCCTTTTCGGAGAAACTGGCGTGGGCAAGAGCTCGGTGATTAACTTGATGGCCGGCGCAGAGGTGGCGTCGACCTCTTCGAACCTCGACGGGTGCACGCTGGAAGCCACGGAGTACTCATTTACCCTTCCCGGAGGGCCCTCACTACGTATCTACGATACGGCCGGCCTCAACGAGCCAGAGATGGGCGTCAACACCTTTTTTGGCGCCATCGAAAAGGCACACAAGCTCGTCACGTCGCTCCACGAAGCCGGTGGCATCGACCTCCTCCTCTTTTGCATTCGAGGCAACCGGATCACAGGCACCATGCAGCGCAACTACCGCTTGTTCTTCGAATTTCTGTGTGAGAAGAAAGTACCCCTCGCGTTCGTCGTCACGCACCTCGAACACGAGGACGTGATGGAGGATTGGTGGCAGAGGAACGAAAAGACGTTCGGGGGGTACGGCATCCGGTCTGTCGCACACGCATGTATCACAGCTGCCCCGGTTCGTGTGATGACGCTCGCAACGAAGCGGGCGGAGTCGCTGCGTGCCCTGCAGAAGATGCTGCGCAACTCTTTGAACACCCCCAATACTCCGTATTCGAAAGACGTACGGAGCTGGTTCGCTAGCATGGTCGATATGCTTCGGACATTTTTGATGAAGCGCTTGCCAAAGTCTCTCCGCAGAAAAGCCCTGTTACAGAGGCTCAAAGCCCGTTGCGCGCTTTCTGAAGATGAAGCCGGACAGTTGGCGGATATGCTCTTGAGGGGTGTATAGCATAACATACCAAACATGACACCATGTCCCTGTATGCATAGTGTAATATGATTTTGCTTGAGGACGCATCCGACTCATCACCATGGATCTCCCCGTACTGAAAGCATTATTATTCATGTTCAATAGGTATGCCAAATAAATTAAAGAAGAAGGATCTACCCTGACTAGGAGTAACATGCACACACCGACCAGAACACCGATCGACAACCATCCCTCTTGAAGCGCACGTATCCCGCCAATCCGCGCCCAAACGTCTGAGGAGCGTGCGTGGATGGTGTTAGTGAGGTTGAAGGAAGACACATTTGGGCGCGGGTTGGCGGGATGCGTGTGCTTCAAGGGTGATGGTTGCAGATTGGTGTTCTGTTGAGTGAAATGTTTGCAGGGCTTTCTGCCGACTTCGTGGCATTCCCCAAGTTTTGAAGACAGAGTTTAAATCTTATTGCTGTCCGGGAGGGATCTGTGACCCATTCGATAGTGTGAGTGGTATGTACTAATAAACCACCTTCTACGTCACTGATCGATCGACTTGAGCGAGATAATTAGGTTGTCACGCCTTTTCTCGGAAAAGTGTCAAATATCTGATCGACTGTGTCCCCGGCATTCAGGCGGGTATAAAGTATTATGATATATGTACCTCATATTTTTTTGCTTGGCAGCTTGCATCGCCTGACGTCTGGCCCGCGATGCGCTTCCGCTATTTTTGCTCGTGGTTTTCACAAAACCCCTACGATGTTCATGAACGGTGCAGATGTGGCAGCGGCGATGAATTCACCTCGGTCACCAGGAGCGGCCGCTCTGAACACGGGTTTGTTTGTGGAGAAGGCACATGCCACGGCAGAGCTGAACAGACTGATAGAATGCGCGACGGAGGAGGCTGCTCAGTGGTCAGACGGAATCTGTATGTCGGGACATTGAAAAGGACGTTGACGATCTCGATGCGAGTCTTTGATCAAGCGAACTCTATAGTCGCGGAAGCGCAGCTCGAAAGGCGAACGAAAGCATACTCCCCCTGTTTTATCGACGCTTCTCAGCCAGCCATTCTCATCAATGAAGATTCGTACGTTATTCGACCCACTCTTCTTTGGCTGATCTGACGGCGGGTAGGTAGTGAACCCATTGCCAGTGTACGGCTCGACCTCCCAGGTGGTATGGAAGAGCCGGTACGTACAGACGAGGCTGCCGATCCAGGACATGGAATAATCTGCCAAAGAGTGGTGAGACGTGCGTTTCTTGTACACGAACGTGAAGTTGTGAATCGGGTGGTCAGGGAATTTCAATACGCCGTGCCAATCACAAACATTGCAAAATTGTGAGATTACAATAGATTGTAATATTTTCTAATATCATGTGCCATACATCAGTTTGACATATCAGATATCAGTCACTATTATCATGGAATCTCAATAAACACTTTTTCCAAACTGGAAGCAGACTTTCCACACAAGTGCTCTCATTATGATATCTCCTGATAATCGACTATATTCGATCCTTATACAGTAAACGAACTGTACATATATAGGTCAAAATATACATTTTTCTCCCACTTTGAGATAGTTGATAAAAGTTTGGCTGGTTTGATGAGCTTGTTGTAAACAACGACGTAGATTTGATACATCAGCAAACTAACCCTCACCCTAAGTCAAGGCCCTAGACTCTCCAGTGTGGCCCAGACCTGTACAGAGCTGGGGAGTTGGGGGAATGCTGAAGAGTGGGAGGAGTACTGGTGGAGTGCTAGGGAGTGGGAGGGAATGCTGGGAAATGAGGGGGGAAGGGGGAGGGAGTGACATGGGAGGGGTGATAAGGAGGGGGGTGA
>JBBPNP010000143.1:0-61170 GCA_038090955.1 Xerocomellus intermedius
CCTCACCGGTTACACATGTCGCGCAGCCTTGCCTCATGTCGGCCTCACCGATCACACATGTTGCGCAGCCTCACACATGTTTGCCTCATGCGCACTGCCTACCTCACCCATACCTTGTGGACAGCACCTGTTAGTAGCATGTATGCCTCACTACCTACTCATGTAGCATAGGATATCTACCGATCTAGTGTACACTAGTACAAACTCCTGTGTAGTATATAAACCCCCAATAGAACGCCAGAGGACCTCAGTCTTGTCCTCTTGGAGTTTTCCCTTCAACTCTAGGAGCTACACTTCTCTACTCTATTGTTCTATTGCCTAGGCTTGTGCTCTATTAGTGAGTGCTGGTCGTTTCAGAGGCTGTCGCGGATTAGGATGTCGGCGACTAGAGGGTCAGTTACGTAGAGGATGGCTAAGGCTACTCTTTGGTTTGGGGAGTGACAGTGTAGGGGTTTGATCCATCTGGCAGATTCCAGAAGGTGGGGTGGGAGGTTGTTCTTAGCTTCCGTTGCGCGTAGGAAGTCGTAGTCATTAAGGGGGGTGGAGATAGGAACATAGGGGACGATGATCGAGTAGAGACGTTCTTTGATATTAGCCTGAATGTCTAGTTCCTTCAGGAGGGGGTCTTTGATCTGGGGTTTTTGTAGCCAATCGGCGGCTTCTTTGGTGTTAAGTTTGATGAGAATGCCTCCATTGTTGAGTAGGATGATGGCTTTGATGAAGATGATCGGGTCAACTATTTTACATATGTATGGCGTTGATGGCTTTGATCAGTTTGTCCGTGATTGAGGCGTTGGTGTCGTTCGGGGTGTGAAGCGATTCGCCTGGTGAGGGTTCTATGAGTACTTGTCTGTTTCTGACTTTGGCACGGATCAAGGCATTTTGAAGTTTCATTGATTGAGAGGGGGTGGATTTCGCGATCGAGCTGTAGGAAGGGGCATTAGTGTTTGTTTGGGGCAGGGGAGATGAGAGGGCTTTGTCTAGTTTTTTCTTTAGACTCTCGACCGAGTTCTTGGTGTCATCTATGGAAGAGAAGAGATTAGTGATAGCGTTCGTAAGGTTTTGGTTTGGTTGGAATGATGTTTCTGCATGGAGCTTTAGTTCATCAGCGGTTACGTGTAGGATACCTATGTGGGGGGCTATGGCTGTGACCACTTTGGTGGAGATGGTTTCGGCTACTTGATTCTGAGATTCTTCTTCGAGGATAAACACTATGGAGCAAATTGCTTCTATTGCCAATTTGGAAATATTGGACAGTTGGGAGATATGGAGGAGAGTGTGCGAAAGTAGAGTGTTGGTGAGGGGTTTGCCTATAGGGACTAGTAAGTGATTTTCTAAATAGAAAACACCTCCTTTGGAATCCTTGATATCATATGGGAGGTTGTGTATTTCCTTCTTGGATAGTTTTGCGTTGGCTGATGAGCAGGTGCACATGCTATCATTGGTGGTGTTGCCTTTCGCTAAATGGCTACTACTTTGGGATGTTTGATGCACTTTCCCTGAAGACATGTGAGTCTAGCGGGGAGAGTGTGGTAATACAGGGTTATACGGTCTATTAAGCTTCTACTACGCCGACGTTGGCTGTCTGGGACTAGCTTTGGACAAGCTTGTGGACTTGAATTTTTTCGGGGTCCTTGTCGGGGTGCCACGTGGTGGGAAGAAAAAAGCAGTTTGAATGGTACTTAGAACACCCAGACTCCATTTCCCCATTCCACCAGCTGGCTGCAGTGACACAAGTTAAACCGCCGAAGCACCAGTTGTGTTGACAATGGCACCAACTTCACTCTCAAGAGCATTTTCAGCGGCCTGAAGTTCCCCCTCGAGAGAACTAAGTCGCCTGCCACCAGTGGTGGGTCCACTGTCCTCAAGATCTCGGACGGCACCAGCTATGCCTCCGCGTCCATTGTTATCTGGGGAGATGTGGCGGATGCCAGGGATGACTGCAGCTGTAGCAAAATTGAGGTATATGAAAACAACAAGTGATGGCGTGAAATGCATGATGGTCAGATGGGGACGACGAGGCCGGTTGAAAAGCTCGCTCCGAGATGAGTCCGAATGTGCCTTCACGACTCACCAGATTACCCCATTATTCCTCTGTTCGCGTCCTTTCAATTTTAATTGACGAGTTCAGGATTTCCGCGTTTTCTCGCGAGCTGAAGCTCCGGCCCATAGTGCGAACTAAAATGAACACAGGGGTACATACCAAGTTGAAGTGATTACGTGACAAACAGAGAGGACTAACCTTTCCCACAATCATTTTGACAGAGTTATAGGCAATGGACCGCGCGGCCTACCTTTCCCACCATCGCCAAGTGTTGTCAGTTACTCGATGTATCGAACCGTAAGTGGCATTGAAAGCGCAGTAAGTCATACGGTCAAGTTCATCGGACGTTACTAAACCCCAAACCTCATCATAGAAGCCAGCGTCAAAAAGTTCAATATCATTCTGTCCTGCATCTCATACCCCAAAACCGTTTGGAAAGAACGATGGGCTAAGGGTGGGCTCGGGAGAGGAACCACCTCTCGCTCTACTGCGTGCCGTTGCAGAGAAACAGGGCGAATTATGCGCCGAGCTCCTTTATTCATCTCTCCCTCCAAGTTCCGATGCAATGCTGGACATCATCCCACAGCGTAACGGATTTGTCCACACCGTGATCGAGGCATACAACCAACACCGCGCGCTAATCGTCCGTCCTGACGACGTCTGGCTCGCCATCTTGACCCAATTCTGCTTCTTTGTCAACGGGAATGCAGAAGCTCTTCGCCACGTTTTCGTTGCCCATAAAGGGAAGCAGGAACTTGAGATCGTGGAAGGAGGAAATCGGTACAGCATGGATCCTGCCTATATGGCACGTCAGATGTCACACCTAATGCAACAACATATCATCGACGAGTCCCTACGAGAGTGGATTATGCCGAGTTTCACGACAACGACCGCTATTGATACCGCGACGTCGGCGATCGTGATGATGGGGACGATGAAAGCATACTTCTCGTACAAGTTTGGTCTGATGTGTGGGATCCCCAAAGTAACGCTGGAAGGAGAGAAGAGAGACTGGGAGGACATTCTGCACCGTTTGGAGCGCCTAAAAAAGTACGGGGTCCAGACGATCGCATGTTACCACCTCCTTCGACCGATTATATCCCGGTTCGTCTCCGCTTACGACGATCCGACCTCTCCCAAGAATCTGGAATTTTGGAACAAGGTTGCTCATTTCAGCGGGGGCGGAAGTGGGCCAAGTTGGCTCTCTGGGTGGATTACTGCGTTCTGTGTATTCAACGAACAAGGTCAATGGCGAGGCAACACGTTCAATGGGAATACCGAAGATGCGAAAGATCCTGTGCATCTGAGCGTATCCCAATTTGCTTCAGTCTATCTTCGCCAAGCGTCTAAACCATATCCTACACTGGACCACTTCCCCTATCCCCGTATCGACAGCGACGACATTCCGTGTGGGTACACACATGTCGACGTCGAGCTTACTGACAATGGGATAAAGTTCGACACGATGTTCGTTGCGGGGTTGATTGGTTCGTACATCTCTACGGTAAAGACGGAGATTTTTCCCGAGGGTACAAGGGACACTGTACAACCGATTCCTGGGTGGTGGTACTTCATCAAAGCAAGCGGGCCGGGACCAGAGCTGGAAGAGTCAGAGTCCGAACATGAGCACGGGGATAGTAACAGCACGCTGCCCCGTGACCCTACTCACCGTGGGGAAACCACAGAGCCGAAGAGGAGCAATGTCATTTCAAGTGTGAAGTCGTTTTTTGACAAGCTACGTAGGAAATGAGCTAGTCATACTTGGCTCCCCATCTTTGCGCGTGAGTGTATCATATTTATTATACTCGCCGCCGACTGCAATTCCTCAGGCCTCAGCTCGAACTGGCGTATCGTAGGTTGGGTCTGGCTTCGGGCGGCGACACGCGCCTTGAGGCCAATGAACAGGAGACGTTCCGTGTTAGTGGAGTGTGTAGATCGTTACTTGAGGCTGGTGTCAGAACATCCCTATCATGAACCCGGATGTGGAACGTGTGTATCGGCCATCAGCGCATCAGCGCCGGATCATTGAACTAGTCCATACCGGTGACAATTGTAATTTTACCATAAACTGTTTAGCAGGTGAAATCAGAGCTGATATACTAGATAAGCAACAGATCAGGTCCACGGCGACACAACCACCACCATGCACCTGCGTCTCCACCACATCACCAAACCCATCGAGCACGTCGAGACACAGTCTGGTCTGTCCGGTGCAGACGACGACGACGTGGCTCAAGGTTTTGCTTGCCTTGTCGAGAACACCCAGTCATCCGAAAGTGGCGGCGATGTAACACAGGGAATTCACGCCGCAGCCCACACCCATCTCCCTTTCCTCCACAAATTTGTGCCTCAGCTCCAGACCCTCGCCAGCAAATACCATGTCGGAAACTTTGTCATCGACAGAAAAACAGGAGAAAAATTCTTCGAGAGTATGCCCATCTACGCTCGACTTGGCATGCACCTCCTCTTTTGCGGCAAGGAACGGGTTAAGTTGCTTGAGGGTAGTAAACACGTAGAGGACCTCCTCCGTGAACAGAGTGTCCGCGAGGGGCGGATCTATGATTCCCCAGAGAGCGTCAAGAGCATACCGTCCTTTATCAGTACCTACAAGATCGCCCTCGACGAGCTCCTCTATCCAGACATCCAACACTATGCCACTTTCAACGAGTTCTTTTACCGCAAACTCAAGCCCGATGCACGTCTTGTCGAGAACGCAGACGACCCCGCTAGGTTCTGCTCTGCGGCGGACTGTCGTCTCGTCGTCTACCCCTCCGTCGACCTCGCGCGCAAGTTTTGGATCAAGGGGGACGAGTTCTCGATTCCTGCGTTGCTGAACCTCGATCCTTCCGACCCGTCGTGTCTCCAGTTCGACGGTGGCTCTCTTGCTATCTTTCGTCTTGCGCCTTCGGACTATCATCGCTTCCACTCGCCCATCGATGCGACCGTCTTGGGAAAGGCAACGGACGTCCCGGGGCAGTACTATACCGGTCAGCGAACGTTTCTTGTTCATGTACACGATCAATGGTCTGATTCAAGTGTGCGTAGTAAACCCCCAAGCGATCAACCAAACCAATCTCGACGTCTTCTCCCGCAACAAACGTTCCATCCTTTTCTTGCGACACACCCTCTCCGGCAAGACGATTGCCTTTATCGCCATCGGCGCCTTGCTCGTCGGAAGCATCGTCTGGACGGTAGAGGTGAGCCATCCTATCGAATCTAATCGTACCGTTTGCTCATCACTTGGATGGGTGCGATCGACGATCTGACATGGATCTAGGAAAACGCGAGCGTGCGTCGCGGAGACGAGCTTGGCTACTTTGCGTATGGTGGAAGCACTATCGTCGCCATCTTCCCGCCTGACTCCATCACGTTTGATGAGGACCTGGTGCAACGCTCTGCACCGTCCGATAACACGGGCGGAAACCGCGCCATCGAAACCCTCATGAAGGTCGGATACTCGCTCGGACGTTGGGATGGCGCGTGAGAAGCCGGGTGTTTTTAAGATGGGCGAAGGTAGATAAGTGAAGTTGGTGAATCGTTGGAACTTGAAGTGTGTTGTATGATGCTAACGGGGCGTCCGCGCGTCGGCTTGGATTCCCGAGACTGCTGTGTTTGTGTATACTTACGTATTCGCTTGATCTTTCTGCTACAAACCTTGATATCCTGGCTGGTGCCTGGCAGAGGGCCACTGTATGTTAGACTTTGTGTATACGTCCGAATTCAGTGCCACAGTTAGACACATGTTTTCCAAACATCAATGTGCCTTGTTCGATATGTCCCAAGGACACCTGACCTACGAAAGAACTATACCAAGAATAGAATACACCCTCCGTCAACAGGGAGAACACGAATTCCAACAGAAAACAAACTCGAAAGGGAAAAATGACCCCACCGTTTGCCCAGAAATCACCGCGTAGCATCACGCGCAACCGTCAACACGACCGCAACGTTCCACCGCTCCCGTCTCCCACCGTGCACGCAGCTTTGCCACCATTCCAAGGCGAGCAAGCGACATTCGCTCGATCGCTTCCTTCCCACAAGCATCACCGCCGGCGTCACCACCGCCGTCACTACCAAGACCAACCCCGCGCACTCTCAACCCCTCGATCTCGCACTGTGTCTTCGGATCGTTCGACACCTGGACACCCTTCACGAGCGGCGGCACGCGCGTTTGCTTACGCACCGGAGTCATAATCTGGGGTCGGGCGTGGGCGGTGAGGACGTGTGCAAGCTTTGACCGGGGAGATTCAGGGCCGGGTTGTCCGCGGGATGAGGTTGGGGATGTGGGGGGCGGCCGGGATGAGGAAGCGATGGCGGGCGCGTTGCACAAGTTGAAAAGGGGTCGACGTGGCGTTGATTTTCGAGGTCGAGGGAAGCCGTTGAGCGTTCTCCGTGGTGAAGGTGACGACGATGGTGACGGGTGTGGGAGAGCGAAGACACCGTCGAACACCAATGTCGGGGATGGGGATGCGGCACGGTTCGATAGCCGCCTAAAGTCGATAGCCGACTTGGGTGCGTTTGCAAGCGTTGCGGGAGGAGAACCAGACTTTGTTAGCCGTGAGGAAAACATGTCGGTGCTTGACGAGGATACGAGACTCGTTCTGTTCCAGAGCGAAATGGTGGACCCGGAGTTGGGAAGCTTGACGATATAAGCACCCTTGGGAACGTTGAAAGGATATACCGCCCGAGAGGTGGGAGACACGATCTCAAAGCTATCAGGGAGCCCAGGCGGCTGCTCCGGTAGGCGGGTCGGGTATACAGTTGAAGTGATGAATGCCGTCGGTGATGGGACACCATTGGTATTTGCTTGACTTGATACAAACGGCGTGCTCATCGCGGCAGGTTGAAAGGTATCGATCGACTGACGAGTCCGGTGCACGAAGTCCGCAGCCAAAGAATCAACAAGTACCGGGATGCCAGCGTAGGATACACCTTTCTTCCCGGGATCAGATCCAACGTCCAGATGGACATTGGTAGCGTTGGTTTCCGTGACTAGAAGCGGAACACGGAAGGAAGCACGTTTGATGCAACACGGAGAATCGGCCACAAACGTGTCTGTACTCGACGAACTATCGCCCAGAGTGGCGACTGACAGGGGTTTCGCTGATCGAGGCATCAGCCCAGAGCCACTCCCGAACACGACATCGTTCCGCAATGGTACCCGAAAGGAGACACTGCTAGAGTGGTGCGAATCGAACGAAAGAGTACTGCGCGTCGGGATCCGACGAATCATTGGCGTCACGTGCGTGGAAAGTGGAGTGGTCATCGCAGTCATTGGGCAATTCAACGACCCGGGGGTGATGCGAGATTCCGAAGCGACAGGTGGCGATGACTCGAGCAGGAGTTGACGTGCTTTCATCCTCTCGACCAGAATCAATGGTTTCGGTATAAACTTACGTACCCGAGCCGGGGTGACCCTCTTGAGCGGGACTTTGATTGGTGGACGTCTACCGTTCTCGTTTCGGTTCCAAGCGTCCCAGTCACTGTCATTCCGAGTCATCCTTGGTTTTGAAACGCGGGGCACGGCCTGGCCTGAAGCCGAAGCCGAAAGTTTCACAGGGTAAAAGCGTCGGCGTGAGTGCGATACGACCGGGAGCAGGCTGAGCCTGTTGACACACTGTTGCCTGATTGTCGCACTGGACTTGTCAGTGCCAATGTACTGACGTCGCTTGGTGTGGAGGCCTGTTACAACGAACATCACCGGTGAGGATATGCCAGCGCTGCGTGTCACATGGGCGTTAAGCAGTGCGATACAACGAAGCGCTTACCAGACAGAGAGTCTGCTGAAGCTGAGGTGAAATGGCTACTTGTGAGTTATTAGGGAATAAGTAGAAGGAGAGACAGAGGACCGAGTACACGGTTGGAAGGGTGGCTGACACTTTGTGAGGCTGACCTGACCACGGTGCCGACAACCATCTGGAATGCAGATGTAAGCAGTGGTTCTGCTGTCACATTAATGTAGGCCAGGCTACCTTCAGGTAGTATCCACTCAGGCTGGAGTTGGCACTACGTGAAGAATCCAGAGCAAGGTTAGGTTAACGAAGAAGTGAATTTTGCAGACTCGGGGTCGAGGAGAAAAGGCTAACATACTATTACCATGAGAGCATGATTTGAAATGCTTGATAACACCCTGAATGAATCTACCAAGTGGTTGGGATACTCCGGTGTTCCAAGTCGCCGGCAAGCTGCGTACGATCCAAATAACGACGATCCAAGTAATGCAGGTTCAAAAGTCCAACATGACCAACTGAAATCAGGCTGCATATCAGTTGCGCACGACGCATTAAGCAAAATGATGCTTATAAGTTGTGCGGAATTCTGTGAAGTTGTGTGAAGAAGTTTGGGCCAGATGTTGAACGTTGAACCCTAGTACCATCTCAACGACTCAGCGACTTCGCAGTGGGTCGCGGGGTTGATAAAGGACCGGCTTTTTTGTTTGGCTCCGACTCATGCCACAATTTGAACCTACCTCGAGTAACAACCACACCTTCTCTTCGATCGATCGACCTTCCCCGGATCCCTGTTTGCCAGTCGTCTTGTTCACCAATATTCCGTCGACGACTCGGAGTGGTGCGTGCCAGAAATGAATAGATGTAGAAATGCCCTGTCAAGTCTGGTCACTCGCTTTTCACCCTTCGGATGGGAGGCACGTCGTGAGCAGCAGTGGTAAAAGGGAAGTTCGACAGTACTTGGGATGTGGGAGATAGAAGAAAGTGCGCAGCCATGTCGAGGCTGTCTGCATTTCAAAGGACGGACGATGGATCGTGGGCGGTGATGTGTATGGGAGAGTGGGACGCCAAGACACACAAAACGGTCGCTGAAGCCGTTGGCCCACCGGTAGCGGCGTGGTGGCAGAGTAGACGTATCACCTCTCTCGACGACATTCGCGGCGGGATCGGTAGACCGCTTGGCCAACGTCTGGGACATTGAAACGGGTGAAAAACGCGTTGGCCCATTGAAGCACGAATGTCTGGTCCATGCAGTGAAGTTTTCGCCGACTGCCGTCGCTGGCCCCCGCCCCGCCTTCTGCCATGTGTCCACACGGACACGCACGCGCCCGCCCTCGCCCTCGCCCTCGCCCTCGCCACCTTGCCCCTCTTACGCGTTTATGTGCACACAACCGCGCTCGCACGCCCACCACCTGCGCCTGAGTTCACCGACAGCGCTCGTCCGCTCCCCTACCACCTGGCCCACTATCTGCGCCCGCACCCGACTGCCCCAGTGACAACGTGGTCACGACGACGCTGCAACGGTCGCGAGTACCACCAATGTCGACAACTGTTGTCCATCAGATTTCATTTCTCGACAAGATGTGTTGCGGTGTTTGAAGCCGTCGGTGATACAGCGTCGAAATCAGGAGATTACGATGAAGCTATCGATCGATTGCGCTTTCCCTCAACCCTCCTACCGCTAGGGTCTGTAAACGGGGAAAGGCATGAGCGCTGAAGGTGTTATAGGAAGATGCTTTAAAGGATGCAAACAAGGTATAGAAATTCTACAATGGTATGCAATGCATCGTTCTCATGCCATTCAGGCGATCGCGCTCTATACCTCGTCTCCTTCGGATTACGTATACGAGGATGCAGCACTCCATGGGATGACACACTACGTGTGCTCATCCACACCGCGAATGGTCGTCTTCACGATAAGACGATGCAGATGTCCGCCTTGGAAGCCCTTCAATTTTTCAAGGAGCTCGTTTCCCCGACGACGAAACAGCTCAACCGCACCAACATCGAGGAAGAAGTGAAGAGGAACTGCCAATACGTGATCCTCTCGCACAGGTGGGAGCACAACGAACCTCTATTCCAGACGGTTGAGCACAAGTCAATCTATGACCTCGAGAGGTTGCCTACCAACGACAAACTGCAAAAGTTCTGATCGATGTGCGACGCCGGATTTCATTTTGGGCATGGAGTGACACGGTCTGTATAGACAAGAGCGACCACGTTGTCTTGCAGGAGTCGTTGGTCGCCATGTTCAGTGTGGCGGCTTGCCGCTCACGCCCGTCGATCTGCAAGACATCGGGGAGCTATCAGAGCCCGGGGCTCTGCAAGGAAGTGTTTGGAACACTCGGGCGTGGACTCTCCAGGAGTATGTCGCGTCTAAAGTCATCCAGTTCTGCACGGCGGATCAGACACCCTATTTGAATCTGAATAGGTGCAATCACAAGAATGCATCGAAGGTCATCTCGGAAATGGAACGGGCGACTGACGTCCCTGCGCATGTTCTACTCGCACTTCGTTGCTGCCTCAACAGTCACCGCAGCGTCGGGTCCAAGTTCATCAAACCCGCCTGCTTGCAATACACATACACATAGGCCTGACACTGATCCCCTTCATGCCCGCACAAACCATCGCCTGGTATAGTTGTCAAAAGCTTTTGTGTGATTTCTGAGCCAGGGTGATGTGGCAATGGCGTTCAACCCCTGCGAAGATCACTGCGATGCTCGGGTACGCCATCCCATAAATGTGGATAAACAGCATTAACACCGCTGCCTCGTCTTCTGGGAGCGATTTGTGACGTGCGATATACGGAAGAACCGCACCACATATGAAACTGCGCACTGCGCACCATCTCAGCACTTGCTGTGGAAATGGTCCAGGAACAAGTTGGAACCAAAATAAGCTGCTTTCTGCTTTGCAAATTCACGGGGTCAGTGCGGACTGATCATGGTGCGACGAAGGTTGCTGGTAGGTTGTCAAGATTTGACGTTAGAACCGTCACGGCCCTCTGTCCCAGACATATGAATCATGTTTCTGTCAGCAAGAAAACTCTGTCGTGTTGTAATATTTCACTGATTGAAGCCTCGAACGGAGGCGCAACGCCTGACCTAGACACCCAATTAGGAAATTTCAGTGTCCTCTATGTTGGGTTTAAATTTAGCCTCTCCTCCGACTTGCAAGTTTCAACTTATAATTAGCAGTGATCTAAGAATGCACTGGGTGGTTATTAATACCACACCCGCTCCTACTTCACTCCGCATTATGATTCCAATCAGAGGGTATGGCTGCGGATCGGACAACAGTCGCCAACCCCCGACAATCGTTCGGAGAACGCCTCCTCACACTATTGGCGCATGTAGATTTCTCCCACAACGGCACTCAAGATCAATATCGATGGGTAGATGGCAGGATCAGATAACAAACTCAAAAACGCTCCGTCGGGCCTCTAAATCTTCTCACATCATTAGTGAGGTTTTGGGTTTCGCTATCCCGGCTATCCCCAGCAATAGGAGTTGTACAGAAATCCGTTAACTTCAACTGTAGGTCTAAGTACTGTTCACGTGCGCCCTCACGGTGGTTGGACACAAAGCTGGAGCTTCTTGATCGGGTAGAGATCGGCGCCCGTGGTGGCACTCAATACTTCCAAACTCCTTTTGAATAGTCGCCACCACTCTCCTAGTGTGGCGACAGATGCCGATGTCTTGAAGTACTGCGGAATGCTGTGGATCACGACAGATACCTCAAACTCATCTACAAGGTGGCCGTATCACTTACGGATTTTTATGACACGTTGCACATTCGAGAGTGCTGACGAAGGACTCCATTCGATTCGGACCTTGTTGTTTTGATATCTCACGATGCCCAGTTCACGATTTAATCTACAGGTTGATGGCTTATTCTACAAGGTGCAGTTCTTGCTCCTCTCTCACAATATCACCAAAATGTTCGGAAGCGAACCGAGCTATCGTGTGTGGAACACAACCTCGCTCTTTGTGAAGAAAAGGGACGCAAGGATTTCAATCCACTTGTCAAGCCCGGGTAACGTGTATTTTTCAAGAATAGGTCATAATGCCACCTCATCCATCCCCGAGGGTCGAAGCCTATTCCGAAATTATATCATGAACGAGATGGCCGTCGGATTGATTACACCGTCATGCGAAGAAGATCAAACGGAGAAAATGAAAATGCGGCTACATCTGGCGATAACTGTATTTGATTCACTTGATACCAAAGGTCAAAGGTCAGCTGGTTGAGTCGAGACTAACTACTTCGTTGTCCTGCTGCGGTTTTCATTTGCAAGTTTGACGTCGGAGATGTTTTTGTCACATGCATTCCGACTCGTCTTGTTTCTTGGGACGTATAAAGGGCCGAAGGCAGCGAGCGAAACATCAGGGCCTTCAGTCGAAAAGCTCCTCTGTTCTCTGATTTGCATTCAATTCCCAATCTTCGTTCATCATGCGTTTTTCCAACTCGCTCGTCGCGTTCATCTTCCTCGGTGTCGTCACAGCAGCGGTCATCCCAGACGTCGCCGTCCGCGATGATGCGGTAGACGGTGGAAAGGATCATCACAAGGGGCCCCCATCCGTTCGCGCAGCGCTCGCTAGTGATCCCCATCATCACCACGCACGCGACACCGCGGCGGGGGACAAGGATCACCACAAGGACCACCCCGTCGCTCGCTCAGCTGAAACTGATCCCCATCGTCACCACGCCCGCGACACTGCGGCGGGGGACAAGGATCACCACAAGGACCACCCCGTCGCTCGCTCAGCTCCTGAAACTGATCCCCATCGTCACCACGCCCGCGACACTGCGGCGGGGGACAAGGATCACCACAAGGACCACCCCGTCGCTCGCTCAGCTCCTGAAACTGATCCCCATCGTCACCACGCCCGCGACACCGCGGAAGACGACAAGAAGGAGTACCACAAGGAGCACCTCAGTGGTGCAACCAACGCCTAAAACACTCTAGACAATGTACCAGTAAGCGTCCTCCTGCAAAACATAGTGGCTTGCAACTAATCTCTTCCTCTGGTGTCAGTTAACCGCGCTCTCCGGGCTCTTTTGAGGTAGAGATACAAATGCGCTGGGATGTTGGGTTGCTGGGCGGCGAGTGTGTCATTCTTTGTAACAATTCACTGGTCAGATATGCTGTACTTCGACGGACAATGGATTCGTGTGTTTCCCTTCAGTCGAGACTCGAGACCCGTACCGGCACACTGGCACTCATCGTCTTCAACATTGATCACCGTGCATATCGCTTCAGCACATTTCCACTAGCCAGGTAGTATCCTGCAGATGACGGCCTTGTCACTCTGTGTATCATGGGGAAATTACTACTCGTTTGTGTTGAAAATTCCGATGGGACAGTGAGACCGAACAAGCATAATTGGGGAGAAGAGAAAGATCAACATAATCCGTACCTCAGTGACCGTCCGGGGCGGAGATGAAGTCCTATGCCAATGAAATTTAGGAGAACCGTGTCTCGCCGTCTGTGATCGATGAATCATGCGGCGATGATATCATACAGTAATTTCGACTGTGAAACAAGTTATTCTTATTCTCCTCGTTCAGGCGAGTGTGCCTGTTCTCAGGGGAACTCATTTGACGGACCTCCGCACAGCACCATGGCATCGCTGGGGATAGCCGGCTGGCAGCGTACTCGGTAGCAGACATATAATCCAATATTTCATGTATTTCAAAGGGCACCATCATGAGGCTTCCTCCCCATGAAGTGTCTAAATTCCTGATGCTTGATGCAGCCATTGCCTTCCACCGAGAAGCATTTGTCCTTGACCCGCAAGGGTACCCTGATCGGTCGACGTCGTTGAACAGCCTTGCAGATTGTCTCTCTTCTCGGTACAAGCAGCTTGGGGAAAGGGAGGGCTTCGATGAAGCCATTGTCCTCGTCGAGAAGCACTGACGGATCGAACAGGAAAAGCGCGTCAAAACCTCTGCACCGTGACGCGTCCTGCGGTCCACGATGCCAATAGATAACCTAGATAGTACTACCGGGTAAAGGAGGAGGGGGAATCATAGCACTAGTCAAGACAACCGGACAGGAAATTCTAAATGGGAATCCCGATCACAAATACACGATACAAGAGACGAAACGGACAGCATAGGTGGTGCATGACAACAGTCGTGGCGGCATGACAGCGAGGATATCGATTATGTAGTACACCAGAGAGGGACAAAACGAGACGAGAATACAAGCAGCATAATGAGCATCGATCGATCGGAGAATAAAAGGGCACCAGGCGGGAGGGCGATGAAACATGTAAATCACTGGAGCTACTTGAGCGTGCAGGCGGGCAGAAGGACATAGACAAAATAACAACACGTAAGATGGTACACAAGGGTGATCCCCTTACACACGGGGACTCCTCCCATTAATACCATCGCGGTAACTTACCTGGACTGGGAACATTCGGACTCTCGTACAACAGTCTCCGTCGGTCGTACAACCCCGCAGGACTCTCCTGCGCCGCTCTTGCACCCAGACTCGCAAATTCTTCATCCAGCAACGCCCCCGGATCATGCGGGTCGAATATCCTGGATCCTGGTGTGCGGAAGGGCGACTCGGCTGTCGAGCCTGGGTTGGGAAAGACGAGCTTTTTGGGAGTCACAGGCGGGAAGTGTGTAGGGATGGCGTCTCTGTCGCGGTGGTAAGACCGCTTGCGCGAAGGAGTGCGGACGTTCTCGGTGTCGAACACGGCTGGGTTTATACCGTCGTCCGGCTTGAACGCCGTATGCGGCGGCGGGTCGAGGTGGGTCTTGAAGTGTGCGAGACTGGCATTAGGCGTCATGTGGAGGCCTTTGTGGGAGAGGGGCGTGCGTATTGGGGAAAGACGGACGGTGCTAGCTGCGCCACGGTTACGAGGAGGCGTGCTCGGACGTGGTGGTGGGGTCGATGGGCGAGGATGAGTAGCGGTCGTTGCTGTTGATGCGGGCTCTGGAACAAGCGCGGGAAGGGGAGCAGGAAGGTGCTGGCTGGCTGGCTTTTTCCTGGGTCTTGTGCGCCGGTCGAGGGTCGGAGATACTGGCATAGGCGGGAGGGCACGCGATTTCTGAGGAAGAATGTAAGTACGGACGTAAACTCACGATGAGAGAGCTTACCCTAGGTGGCGTCTTGTGAGGCGCGACGCATTCCTTCTGCTTGTCTTTGTGGACCCGAGCTTCTTCGAGCAGCGCGAGGCCTGGCTCGAACGGTGGAGTTGACTCGATGTGCACATCCGCAACGTCTGTCTGTGGATGGTTCTCCGAGGGAAGTTGTGGGCTAGAGGAGGAGCTATTATTTGGGACCAATTCAGGGAGAGAAGAGGAAGGCGGTGCGGGTGATGTCTGGGACACGTCCGAGCTCTTGACGGCCGACGAAGGGGGAAGAGGAGAGCCTCTGGCAACACCAGATGTGACGCGAGCATAGTGGGACGTCGGTGGCAGCGGAGGGAAAATAACTTCTGCGGGCAGTTGCGCGCATTGTTCATAATACGGCTGATGATGAACCGATGGACATGGTGGGAAAATGGGGAGGAAGTGGGTAGCAGGAACAAGGGGAGGCAACATCGAGCGTTGGAACGGGGCAGGGGCCAAAGTTGGCACAGCAGGTGAGCTCGTATCAGTGTAGGAAGCGGGTTCCTTCTTTGGGCGTTTCGCTTTTCGTCCCGGTGCAGCATCCTCTGCGGGGCGCTTCCTTGGCGGGGCTTTCTTCGCGGCTGCGGCTTGTTTGTATTCAGCGCAGAATTCCTTCCTGAAGTTTCCGTTGGCAAAACAATCGAGATCACAGTCCCAGATCGCCCACTGTGTCCGGCCAAGGCTGCGATCGCGCGGCACTTTGCGGAAACAAACTGTTGTGGAGAGAACGTGACGGATGGAGTTCATCCAAGTAGCTTCATTTCTCTGAAAATATGGATAGACGATGGTGATCCAGTCATAAATTTCTTGTAGCGTGAGCCTGTGCTCGGGGGAAGAGAGGACTGCCTGGCCAATGAGGGCTGCGTAGGAGAGATCTGGCTTTTTCTTTGAGTAGGGACCAGGGGGCAGTGTATAGGGTAGTTTGTCGTATTCATCTTCATCTGGAAGAGGACCCATTGGGCCTGGTGATGATACAAGATTAACGATGCGCTTCGTGGAGGGTGTCGCGAAAGGAGATGAGCGTGGGGGAGAAGAGGAAGGGAGAGGCGACTTGTAGTAGTTGTCTCGACGTGGAGTGAAGGGATCCGCGTGCTGTAATACAGATTGCGCTTGGGCGGACATGCTTCCTGTGCGGGAACGCGTCGGCGTGGGAGAGAGGGGCCGCGCAAAGGAGGTCTACGAGCAAGTCAGTTTGGAGAAACGAGGGAAGAGGGAGCGGGGGACCTTCTTGTGACGCGAAGGGGGTTCGATAGAGTCATAGTCTCTATAGTACTTTCTATGTTGTGGTGTGACGGGGGGAACCGAGACAGCATTACTTTGCGATGCGTCCTATCAGAAAATATATCGTCAACGAGGACTTGACAATGGACGCGACGGACCTGTAGAGCGACGCCGCTCGAAGAATCAGACTGATCTGAGTCTGGGACGCGTCGCGAATCGCGCGACTGCATGAAGGCATCGAGGCTGAAAGAGGCGCGCGCAGGCGATGGCGAAGGGGGAGGGCGATCTTTTACCCTTGCCTTCTTTTCGCGCTTCGCCTGGCGACTCTTGCGCTCGAGGATCATTTCCATGCTGTCCATCTGCCTGAGGGGGATCGGGGGCTCGATGGGCTCTGACTTGACGGGCGTGGACGGGGGCGGTGTCTGGGAGTGGGCTGGCGCGTCCGGGCGAGAAACGGAGCGCGTTCCGGAGGATCCACCAGCTGTGCCCGCTGGTTCTGGTGGATCCGCAGAAAATGTACGCGTCGCGCCGGCGTCGTGCTGGGTGAGGAACTGGCGCATCTGGTCGCTGTGTCGCAAGAGGTCGTCTCTGGTGAGTCCTATCGACTGCAACACCTGAGAAATGGGAGAAACGGGTTTCGCAAGAGGCCCGGCCATCGCATACAAAAAAGACAAGAAAGAAGGAAAGAAAAAGACGCGCGCTCGTCGTCGCCGTCGGCGTCGACCAGGAAAACAGGACGCTGTCACGCTCTATGTGATGTCACACCACTCTTGCGCACGGCAGTCATGGTGTATCATAATCTCAAAGGTGAGCTCGACGTCCGTCGCGGTGGCCGCGCTCCTCACCGTCGCACACAGCCCTGATCAAGGGCATACGCGCATGCAAGGTCCGTGCCCGTCGTCGCCGTCCCCGACGGCACAGCTGACCCCGTGCAGACCGTCGCGGACGAACGCACACTCATCCAGCAGGAATCCGCAGCCATTCGGGCCTCCTTCAGAGAGGAGGACTCGTATGCTCGTCACCACAACATCGCAAAGCTCCTCTACATACACATGCTCGGCTCGCCGGCCCACTTTGGCCAGATCGAATGTCTCAAACTCGTCGCAAGCCCACGCTTCACCGATAAACGTCTCGGGTACCTCGGCATCATGCTCCTCCTCGACGAGAATCAAGAGGTACTCACGCTGGTCACAAACTCGCTCAAAAAGTCTGCGTTTCTCCCCTCGCTCTCCTCCGCACTCTAACTGGCGCTGCAGCGACTTGAACCATTCCAACATGTACGTAGTAGGCCTCGGCCTATGCACATTCGCCAATATAGCATCGGAGGAAATGTCTCGCGATCTCGCAAACGAGATCGAGAAACTGCTTGGCTCGAGTAACACCTACATTCGCAAAAAGGTACCGTCCCCACTCGTCCCCTTGCCCTCTCATTCATCTTCGTTTTCAGGCTGCCCTTTGTGCTCTGAGAATCATAAAAAAAGTCCCCGAGCTCTCTGATCACTTCATCGCCAAGGCCAAGAACCTCCTTACAGATCGCAATCATGGTGTGCTCCTCGCTGCCATCACCCTCGTTTCAGACATGTGTCAACAGGACGAAAACTGCTTGAACGAGTTTAGAAACGTCGGTCCTGATCCCTTGTCGCTTGATGCACCCTTATCTTGATCCACGCAGGCCGTCCCTCTCCTCGTCCGCAACATGAAAGCCTTGGTCACAACGGGCTACAGTCCAGAACACGACGTGTCCGGCATAACCGATCCATTCTTGCAGGTAAAGGTCCTCCGGTTACTCCGTCTCCTCGGGCAGGGTGATGTCCGAGCGAGTGAAACTATGAACGACATCCTTGCTCAAGTACGCACGCCCTCCATGTTACCCTCACCGCCTTATGAAGTATCTAGGTCGCTACAAACACCGACTCCACGAAGAACGTTGGAAACTCGATCCTCTACGAAACCGTCCTCACCGTCCTTGATATCGAAGCAGACAGCGGTCTCCGCGTCATGGCCATTAACATCCTTGGTAAATTCCTCAGTAATCGCGACAACAACATTCGGTATCTATCACCGTCCGTGCTCAACAATTCCACTTTATTCATGGCCCTCATAGGTATGTGGCCCTCAACACTCTCAACAAAGTCGTTTCTATGGACACGAGCGCTGTACAACGTCACCGCAACATCATCCTCGACTGTCTCCGCGACGGTGACATCTCAATACGACGTCGTGCCCTTGAACTCTCGTACGCACTCATCAATGAACAAAATGTCCGTATACTTGTTCGAGAGCTCCTTGCCTTCCTCGAAGTCGCAGACGACGAGTTCAAGACGGGCATGACTACTCAAATATCCCTTGCTGCTGAACGATTTGCTCCCAATAAGAGATGGCATATCGATACTGTGTTGAGGTCGTTGAAGCTCGTAAGTAATATCGCCCTCAAAACGGACATCAAATACCGACAATTATTAGGCCGGAAACTTTGTCAGAGAAGAGATATTGTCAGCGTTCATCCGTCTCGTCGCACATACCCCTGAGTTGCAAGCCTATACCACATCCAAGTTGTACACTGCTCTCCAAGCCGACCTCTCGCAGGAATCCCTCACACTTGCGGCAGTCTGGATCATTGGTGAGTACAGCGAGGTTCTCCTCGAGGGCGGCATCATCGATGAAGATCAGCCCAAAAACGTGATTGTTCACGCTCGACAGTAACTGGGCTGCTCTCATTTGTGTTCTATCACAGGCAACCGACAAGGACATCCTTGACCTCCTCCTTTCCGCACTCGATTCGCCTTATGCCAACCACCTTATCCGCCAATTCGTCCTCGGTGGGATCACCAAGATGGCCTCGCGTCATACCACCACCGTACCTCAACAAGCGCGGATCGCAGACGTGCTTGCCCAGTACACGACGAATCCCGAGCTAGAGTTGCAGCAACGTGCAGTGGAGTACGCGAGCTTATTTACATTGGGTGATCTTAGAGTCGGCGTACTTGAGCGAATGCCGCCTCCGGAACTCAAAGCGACTGTTATGGGTATTGGTACGTCTCATCGGTTTTCAGGGACCGTTTGTACGGCTTACACCCTGTATAGTCAGCGAAAACAAACCAGTGGGTTCTACGAGAGGAGGAAAAGAGGTACGTTTTAACTTCATGTTATCATTGTTGTACTCATCCCACACTAGGGTGACCTCCTCGGAGACGATATTGCCTCTCCTACCCCCCAAACAGTGCAAAACAGCCAAGACCTCCTCGCCGAGATCTTTGGAAGCAGCGCACCCGCCAGTACATCCACTTCACCTCAACCAGCGTCCTCCATATCGCCGCAGCCACAGAAGAGCAACATACAGGACATTCTTGGACTCTTTGACGCTTCTCCGAATCCTGCGTCCCCCGCGCCAGCTTCATCGATATCGTCACTGGCGTTCTCGATACCCCAAACACAAGCACAACCGTTCGCACAAACACAGGCACCACCACCACTAGCACAACAGCAACCGTCAACGGCACCCCGGTTGACGTCATACACCGCATACGAGAAGAACGAGCTCAAGATTACATTGACGCCGCAGACATCTGCTGCACGTCCAGGTATCGTGAACATTATGGCGCGGTTCCAAGTCTCGGGGACAAACACGGCCACAGGACTGCATTTCCAAGCTGCTGTGCCCAAGGTATGTTTAGCGTCGAAATGACGATGTTTCGGTGATGTTGATTGGGTTTCTTGGGGCACAGTCACAACAGCTGCAGATGCTTCCCATGTCTAATTCGGACGTGCAGCCTGGGACGACAGAAACGCAACAACTGCGTGTGATCGCTCCTCCCGGGGTAAGTCCTTGCCTCCCGTTCACAAGTCACCCGACGGCGAATTGACGCATGGTTTTCTTGACAAAGTCGAGTCTCCGGCTACGATTACGCGTGGCGTTTACGCTTGCTGGTCAAGCGATACAGGATCAGGTCGATTTCTCGGGATTCCCTCCCGGGCTGACCGGGTCTACGTGATGAGCGGAGTGTCCTGTGGTGTATATGCGTACTACTGGGACTTGCATTGTTATGAGATCTACACGAATGCCTGAATGTTTTTCCCCTTCTTGACGCTTGTGTTTTGGTTTGTTGTAACCTGACTTGGTTGAATTGACCCCTGTCAGCCCATCGTCAGCCTCTGTCACTTGGCTCTCGCTGGCTCAACGACACCTTGTTTTAGTTTCCTCGACGCCTGGTTCTTGATATTTCGATACCTTGTTCTCACCAACACATCCTAGACATGTCTGACGAATACCCGAGACTACCACGGAAGCATCGCAGCGAGGACGACCCCAAGATGATAGGCCTCTGGAAAGTGGGCAGAACGATCGGCAAGGGCAGCTCAGGTACGTCCGTGCACACATCCCCCACCCGCCCACTCCCATCCCTCGCCCGGGCACACTGTCTACCCACAGGCCGCGTCCGCATCGCCCGACACACCAAGACAGGCCAATACGCCGCCGTCAAGATCGTCTCCAAACAACAACTCCTCAACAGCACGTCCCTCGCGCGCCCCGCCGACACCCCCGAACACATGCTCCTCAGCATCGAGCGCGAAATCGTCATCATGAAGCTCATCGAACACCCCAACGTCATGCGTCTGTACGACGTCTGGGAGACCTCCTCCGAGCTCTACCTCATCCTCGAGTACGTCGAAGGCGGGGAACTGTTCGATTACCTCTGTACGCGGGGACGACTCGCACCGCCCGAGGCGTTGGCGTGTTTTCAGCAGATCATCGCGGCGGTGGACTATTGCCATCGATTCGGGGTCGCCCATCGGGATCTCAAACCCGAAAACTTGTTGATGGACCGTCAGGGAAACATCAAGGTGGCGGATTTCGGCATGGCGGCGTGGCAGACGGGCGCGCGCGAGGGCTTGTTGCAGACGGCTTGTGGGAGTCCGCATTACGCAGCGCCCGAGGTGGTCATGGGACGCGCGTACGACGGACGGGCGTCGGATATTTGGTCGTGCGGGGTGATCTTGTTTGCGCTTCTGGCGGGACGGCTGCCGTTTGACGACGAGGACTTGGGGACGTTGTTGGACAAGGTAAAAAACGGACAGTATGAGATACCGAAAGGGATCGAACCGGATGCGAGGGACCTCGTCGAACGGATGTTGCAACGGGACGTGGAGAAAAGGATTACGATGCCCGAGATTCTGGTGCACCCGTTTTTCGTGTCGAGCGAGCCTAGGGCGGTAAGTAGGGACATGCCTGACCTGGATGCGCTCGCGAAGCCGATCGGGGGAACGGAGGAGATCGACCAGGATATCTTTGCAAACTTGAGGACACTGTGGCATGGGACGCCGGAAGAGGATATACGCGAGGCGCTCAGGAGCGAGGCACCGAATTGGCAAAAGGGGGTTTATCATTTGCTGATCCGGTATCGGAACGCGGGTTTGGAAAATTATGACGAGGAGGAAGAAGTGATGGCGAGAGTGGGGAGGAAGAGGAGTCGGAAAGTGTCATCACAGGGCGGGGACGCCAATAGTGACCAGGGCATAGTGAGGACGACGTCACAGGCCACAGATCTTGGACGGTCACCGTCGACGCTGCCACCGCGTGCAGCTCCACCGACGCCTCGACGAGCTGTACGCAGGAATATGGTCGAGGAGCTCGTACAACTGGGTGCTCCGCAGATCGTGTTACACTCACCAACGCCGCCCCGACCAGGCACGACGCATTCACCTTCGCCCTCGCGGTACTCTTCGTCTACCTCGCCACTCTCTCCAAATCTCCCCGCCCTCAAGATACCGGACGTCAAGGACGATAAGATGCAGCTATTCTTTCAGCAAATCGTCGAACATCTCAATGCGATGGAGATACGCGCAGGTATGACGTCTGCGCCCGCATCGCCGCAACTACAGTCTGGGCCACTGTCTAGCCCAATCACGAGCATGGGATTCGGGAGACAGCGACAGCGACAACCAGTGTATGATCTCAACCGAGGAGCACACAGTCACAGGGACCCGCTGGCTCTAGTTTACGGTAGCGCCTCGTCGAACGCCGACAACATGCGACACGAGTTGTCCCACCACGCTGGTCAATTTGGGGAATTGGACAAGGAAAACGGACATTATCTCGGGGCGAACACGGGTGGCGTCGTGAAGAAATCCTCGCTACGCAACCACGACACAAGCGCACGAAGACAGCCCCTGCGCGTGCAAATCGTGGAGCCGTCACCGCGAAAGCTCCAAAGGAAGAAGAGCATCGAGACGTCGACGCCAACGATGGAGGTGTCCCCTGCGTGGTCAGATAGCTCGTTCACCCTACCGTCAACGCCGCGACGACGCTGGCTTGGGAACGTGTTCAAGTTCAAGCCAGCGAGCTATCAATTGTTGTCTGTGCACGATGCGTTCACGAGCCGGGAAGAGTGCAGACGGCTGTTGGTTGGGATTGGTGTCAAGGTGGTCCTCACGCTTTCTGAGGGAAGTGGCGTTCTCAAGTGCCGGTTCGACGAGACAAAGGATCCTGCGGTGATAAAAGCGGTCAGGTTTAGGGTGGAGGTACGCGAAGCGACGGTGCAGCAAGCGAGGGCGAGCTTCCAGGTTGCGTTGCAATTGATCCAGGAAAGAGGGGCATCATCAAGTTTTCAAATCATATGTCAGCGGTTGAGAAGCGTTTGGGAGTTGGATTTCATCCAGCCGCCGATGGGGGTGCATAGTCCGTTCAGCCCGGAGATGACGGAGGGAGGGAGGTTTACGGAGATGATGGTGTATCCCGATTAGAACGCATCTTTCTTTGTGCAGGATCTGAAAATGTATCTATCTGACTCACTTTTGGATGAGCGCTACGAAGTGGTATTACAAAGGTCCGTCCATGGAGGTAATCGTGCTAGCAAAGCGCGACGGTGGCTCGGAGAGTATGCTATCGTTTTCATCGACGGTCATTTCCTCGTCCTGATGTTGTGCTAGCGTGTGATCTACCCGCAGCGAGTAGTGTTTGCCAGGTTTAGATACGGTGGCCAGTGCGGGATCAGAGCTAGATATGCGGATGAATCGAAGCAGCTGGATGTAGGCGACTTCTTTCTGGTCCCATTTGCGAAAGAGTTGGACAGTAGGTTCGTGTGTGAGATCCGGGATCTCTTTGAGAAATATCAAGCTGGATCGCAGGCGATGATGAAGCCTGGAACTCACCGATACCAGTCCTGTATTCCTCCGTTTCTCTCAGTTTTATCTCCTCTAGCTTTGCCTCCTTGGTACTCTTTGACCTGCCCTTGCGCCGAGCCGCGCGCTCCTGCTCAAGCTCCTCGTCGTGTCGGGTAAGCCACACGTCCCGGACGACAGCATGCAAATCTTCGAGGGTGAGTACGCCCACCGGGGGTAACGCATGGTAGAAGAAGCCATACACATCCGCTAGTCCAGCATCAGCCCGAGTCCATCGATGGGTCAACGACTCGGACTAACCTTGTATGGCGTGTTTTTTGGACCGCTTGATGGTCGCTTCTGCGAGTTTTGACTTTCTGAGATGGGTGCGAGAAAGTTGGGCGGCTTTTCGAGAGTCTGGGTGGAATATTTTTACTTTCTTGTCAGTGGGGGCTGATTTAGGTTTGGAGGGGCCGGCCATGATGACGGTGTCAGTGATACAAATATGCGGTAATTATCGGGTGTCCGAATGCGGACACGAAAACATGGTCTCAGCACCAAAACCCAAGGGCAGGACTTGAATCGATGTCGTCTCCACGAACGGCCACAGACAAGTAGTTCCCTCTTGTGGAGTTCTGCGAAAGTTCCCCTCGACAAGACAAGGCCATCAGTGCCCTTTGGATGATTGGATCTCGTCTCATAGTAATATGGCACACAATTGTAGTATTCAATATTCGGGGCTGAGTACAAGCGCGATCGAGGATCTGATGTTCTACGTATATACTTGCGCCTCGCACAACCCGCGAAATAAAGGATAGCATCCTTGATGCAAAGCGAGAGAGCCAACGAGGGTATACCAGATATACTAGGCACCGAGATGGATATAACTTGAAAGAATACGTTGATCGAGTGGTATATCCACAGATTCCATCGTCTTGTTCAGCGCGAACGCTGCGCGGGTGTGATCCAGACGACCAGACTCATCCACCATCTTATAAAACGTCGACGTGATCTTGTTCGTCTCACCATCGTCCACCACATCGTCCCGATTTAATTACAGAACGGAAGCCAGCAAACTGCATCGCCGACGCAAGATGGATCACCTCATCCGGAGTCTCTTCGTCTCCGACAGTCGTATGACATACGGAGAGATACGCAAATTCGGGATTATTCAAATCGATCTGCCAGGTTGTTTAGAGATATTGGCCGATCAGAATGTCCTTGCGAGCGAAGGTCGCCGAGGATAATGGCTTCATCGAGGTCCTCCCTTTCCCCAAGCTGCTTGTACTGAGAAGAGACTCGGAGGAATATCTTTGTCCAGTTTTTCGTGCTCCCCCTCATCGAAGTCATCTGTAACAAGTTCGGGGCTAGCGACTGCATCTATATTCATGATGGCTCAATGGTTGTGGACTGGATCTAAACTCCGCCAGCTCCGCTGCAGCCTGGATATTACTTATGCTGACACAATGGGACTCCGAGTCGGGAACGCACCGCTGAGAACATTCCGAAAAGTGTCATTGTCCATCCACTTGAACTTCCAAACGTTCAACCTCAGGTCACCCAGCTTCTTGAAAACTAAGTATGCTTTCCTCCCATTGCAATAGACGACGACGTCTTGTAGATGTTCGCAATTATAATCTTCAGAGGGCAAGACTTTGAGCTTCGCGTTCCACCTTCAAATCTGCAAGACAGAACCAGGTTAGCCGAGGTCACGAGGGTGTTCTGAACACCCTCTGGACAGACGAAAAGGGAAGGGGGAATTGATTTGACCCTGATTTCAATGAGTGCATGCGAGCCAACCAGAGCTCACAAAACCAACATAATCTCTCTCTACCATGTTACGTTACAAGACCGTCTTGCAGATAAGTTCAAACCTCGATCGTAACGTGTATTTACGTACCAACGTTGTTTTTTATAAAAGAGCGGAAGGGTTTCTAAATCCTCCTGTCCTTTGCAACGGGTATTTCTAAGGTGCGCAGCGCGCAGCACTCTGCGCAGTTGACATCCGTGGTGGAATACTTTGTAATTTAGTACGTCACAGATACACAGGGAGGTGGCCCTTTGAGAACCGCTGCTAAGCATCGGGAGACCTCAAGAATAACGTACTAACGACACTTTTGTGAGTCTCCTCATTGGCCAAAATGCTCATAAGCGACTCTCAAAATGGTAAACGACGCTTAGCGTGGTGGCCCAGCGCTTATGACTTCCCGATGTATGTCATCCCCTCTTTCTGCAGATGGCCTGGCGCGTTCGAGTTCCAGCCATCGCATCCTCTGATCCGGGTTGTGTTGGAACTCCGAATACGGTACGCATCGCGTTACCAAGTCCGAGATGATACTCCAAGAGTACATCGATATCTCACAGAGATGCTCATCAGAATGAGCATTGTAGCAACGCGCAGCCACCTGCAACTCCATTTGAACGCGGGAACAATCCTGAATTTCCTTTTTTGCTGGGCGTCTCCGATTACAGGATACAACCACCACTGGAACCTGCACAAGACAATGGTTTATGCCGTTATTGGAGCCACGGAATAAAGCAATGTCGAGCAAACACTGGACTGCGGATTTCAATTATCTTTGTGTCTTGTTTTTGAATGAGCTAATCTAGTCTGACACGTTCCAATTCTTCTCACCTATCGGGATGGCATAAAAGCTCGGGCGCACCGAGCAACATACCCCAACATACCCCAGCTTCCCTACAGTCTTCAGCAGAACATCCTCCTTCGAGCTCTCTCTTCGTCTCACATACCCACACTCTCATCATCATCATGCGTATTGCTTCATCGCTCATTGCATTTATATTCTTCGGTGTTGCGGCTGCTGGAGTTGTCCCAGATATCGCTCGTCGCGACGTCGTGGGCAACAGTGGCAAGGGTGGTCTCAGCGCCTCTGTGAGCGGCGTTCATTCGCACCCCTCGGGCACCCCCACTGGGGCTTCGGTCGACTCTATCCCGAACAGCATTCATTCCCACTCCCCGGCTTCTCGCAGGGCAGCCAACCCAACCTACGTCCAATCGGTCCACCCACTTTCTCGCAGGGCTGATCCGACTGGCAGTCATTCTGCCCACCCGAGCGACGGTGGCGCGCACAAGTCGGGTTCCCCCTCTGACGCTTCCGTCCAACCCAAACCCACCGCGAGCCACGCTTGACGGCCTCTAACGTCATGAGTGTCCTCTTTTTGCGCGGGCCCTTTAGTGGATGGGTTCGCAACTGATCTCGTCTGGGACGTTTTCAGTCGACCGTGGGTACCGTGGCGGCCCAGGTTACTTTGCTATTTTGCAAGAGGAACGTACATTAGAAATTTAGTTTGCCAGGGAGCGAACGGACGTTTTTTTTTTCCTTCTGAAACGGACATTTAGTCAAATCAACTTTCCTGTACGGCTGCGGACGATAAACTGTTCTTTTTCTAGATCTGATACCTTGTTAGATACTCTGTAGAAGTTGCGTAAGGAGGAAAGATGCCCTCCATGTTCTTAGATAGTGACTTTTGAATGGAGACTGTCTCCCTAACTGAGGTGGCCAACGTGTAAGACCTTGCTCTTCAGCCAAAGAGAAACGCCTTGCATCTGACAAAGTACCGTGTCCGGCCCTCGATTCCATATCGATTCTAAAACTGATGGAAAGGCCTGAATCATCGAGGGAAATGATATCATTCTAATAACTCCGTGTATCAAAAAAATCAAGTTTTGGCTGCGCTAATAGAAAGAAGGAAAGGGAAAGGAGTCTGAATCTTCCTCACGACGTGTCGAATCCGCTAGCCTCACGCATCACAAAACGGCTTCGTATGGTTACCACCAGGAAATTCGGGAAAGGGATCCGAAAAGAGACGGTTCTTTCGAGGGGACGATTCTACGGGAGTGTCCACGTGTGTGTCCTCTGTGTGAGTGACGCTGATACGGAGGGGTATCTGAGACGCGAGCACCCGGCGATCATCCCGGCGACTGATTAATCCATGCCGCGCGATGATGAGTAGAGGGGCCATGGTCTGTTCAAAAACGATCAGTCATGTGAAGAACGAGATTGTCTGTAGGCGACTCACCGCGACCTGCGTCGTGATCCCAAGACCGGCGATTCCGATAGGGTGCTTGATAGCATACAGGATCAACATCACAACCGTGGATATCGTGACCAATGCGCCACATTCCACGACGACGATGATGGTCGATTTATACTTGGATAGGCTGAGGATGGAGTTTGCTTTTTGACGTGCGATCCACAGTCGAAGGCAGATCAAGATTGTCGCAGATACGTTTACCGCTGCGATAAGCGCCCATGTGATCAAGTTGAAGATCTGTAGACGACCCGTGATGACTTCCTCCGTCGCAAAGCCTTTGGCAGTAGCCCCGGCCAACCCTGGGATGGACTTGACGCGTATATCTACGAGCCTGACAGGACCACTCACCCACTTGCAAGGCCAACAGGATGATCTGAAGACCACGGTCAAGCTATACTACGACTCTCGACAGTAGAGCAACGCACCGAGGGGATACAGATCATGATGTTGTTGTTATATAGAATGTAGATGCGCCAGATCTTGATTGGATTGCCTGCTGTGAGTCAAGTGATGTGAAGAAAGGGATCACACAGACCAACAAAAATCCTTCGATGGCGTACTAACGGCTATGGATCAACAGAGCAATGAACGAGAGGAATCAACTAACTTACATTAAGGGTGTATATGATGTAGCATGGCAGGGAGTAATTGCTGATTTGTAGAAAATAACTCTCAGCTCCCTCGGCGTGGGCCGTAAATGCCATGATGAGATAGGATATATAGAGGGCCGCTTGTGTCAGGCACAGGCAGAACTGCACGATGCTTGAGAACAAAAGGAGCCTGGAAAAGGTTTGGTGAGCTGAATGTAGACTGGAGGATTAACGGCATACCTCCGAGATTTGGATTTTGGACCCCATAGAACGTAGACGCAGAAGAAAAACAATATACAGCTGCACGTAGTCAACACTCTGCTTGCCTCGCATCAAATATGACGTGGCCTACTTCATACCTATGTGAACGCGTCGTCAGCAGGGCCTAGGGACGGATGGCGCGCACACACACTCACCCATGAAGACGCCCGAAATGCTAGTCGAAAGAAAATAGATTTGCGACAGGGTTCGGACCATGATTACAACTGATCAGTTCAAGAAGCAAGATCCATTGCCCGTGTGTTCAGTGAATGTTGTCAAAGTGTGAACGGCAGCGGTGGTTCTCGTTGGTGGTACAGGATGAGCCAGTCACGGTGTCGTCTTGAGAAATGGGAGTATCATTGGTGGATGTCACAGAAATCTTGGTACAAGCGGCTGAGCCACCTCCTGTCCAAGAAGTTTCGCCAAGCTGCTTGTTTCGGACTGGCCGATGGGCCATTGTCAATTCGACATGCTCCGAGTCAGCCAAATTTCAAACTCGGAAGGTCTTGAAGGAGTACTCTTTTTGGTAGAAGGAAACGAGAAACTCACAAACACGGTGAGCAACAAAGCACCTTAACCTTCTCGGAGGCAATACCAATGATATCGATCAGCCGAATTTTATATTGAGCCGCATCCTCAGATCTGAGACCTGTAAAGGACTAAAACAAAGGCAGCATGTCCACGAAACCCTGCAAACAAGGTAACTTTTTGAGGACGTGGGAATGACAGGACGAGCCTCCCATCTAGTAGCGGCTGATTCGGAACATATACATTGAGCGAGAAAGAATGGTACGTAAAGCAGTGTGATAACCGCGCAGTCATAGGCACGTCGTCTTCACATATCATCAAACGGCTGCCAACTTTTCTTGTCCTGCGATCTCGAGTCTGGATCCTGGGAGAACGAACAAAGGGGAACCTTTTTCGCTTTTACGTGCGTCATGGGTGGATCGACGTGCCTGGACTCTGTCTGTTCCACGTTGATCTCGAGCGTGGGGCTGCAAGTATCGCGAGCTTGACTCAGCATTGCATGCCGTGCAGTAACGAGGAATTGAGACGCGATCTACGAATAGAAGGATCAATCCGTAGAATAATTAGGACTTGCCAAAGATAAAAGAGACGCACAGCAATCTCGGTCGCAGCCCCAAGACTGACAAGAGCATAGGCATAATTACGAGCATAGAGAATCATCATTGCCACACTGCACACAGTAATTAACGCGCCACATTCCACCAAGATGATGGCGATCGATTTGTATGGGGAGGAGCTTAGGATGGTGTGTGTTCTCTTTTGAGCAATACAGAGGCGAAGGTAGATCGGGATTGCCACGCAGAGGTTTACCGCTGTGATGAACGCCCATAACAGCATGTAGACGGAACTGAAATTTGTCGAGACGACCGATGTTGTTGCACAAATGTGAATTGTTATCGCGCTCGCACCTGGAGTTGTGTTAAGCGCGGATATGTATGAGAGGGATCACGCACAAATTTGTGCAATCCAAAAGAGGAACTGAAGGAGTATATGTGAGTTGATCGTACCCCCATCAAAAGCGGAGATGACACACTGCCGGGATGCAAACTCTGGTGTCATGGTCATACAAGACATAGAGGCGCCAGATCTAATTATATTTTCAGCACAAGTGACAAGAAGACATGAATTGCACAAACCGATAAGAAACCTCCTATAACAAACTACAAGCCAAAGAGACATAACTAATCAGCGACGAAAGAAGAAACAAGAATGGACAAGCTCACGTTTATGTTGTATATAACGGCGGATCCTAAGACATAGACGTTGACGTGGTGGAGGTACGGTAGAACGTTACCGACGAGGACAGTAAACACGATGAAGAGAAAAATCGTATGGAGGATGATTTGCGCCGCACATAGCAGAAACTGTACGGTGTTGATAAGCAAAAGCAGTCTACGGATGGTTTTGTTGGTTTCATTATCGCACATGACGTATGAACATGTCGTCGTTACCTGCAAGAGATGGATTTTTGTCCCCAGAGCATGTAGACACAGAATGCGTATAGAACGCAGCTAGATCATTGTCAGCTATTCGCGTTTTGCATCGTATGGTGAGACATACTTCATGCCTATTGGAATATATCGTCAGCGGGAACTGGGAGTGGATAGTATGGCCACACACCTAGCAAGATGCCCTCGACACTGTATGAGGTGATGAGCGTGTACGGAGTCGTCTGAGCCATGGTGGAGGAGTCACGGAAATCTAATACAGTTCGTCTCCTTCAATATTTAAACGCATCGGCACTGAGGTACTAGAGCCAAAGGGACAATGCCGTCTCATTCACGGTTACAGCACCTCGGATGGTCGAGTGGAAGGAATGGTGTCGATGTATGAAAAAAAATTTCATACCAAACTAGAGTGAGACTCGGACTCGGAGCCACCTGTGGAGCCTGCTTTGTTCTGGCTCGCTGGCAGTGCGATCCATCATTTACTTCGATCTGATACATATCCAGGTCGGTGGTTACAGTACATTGTGTTGAACTTGAAGAATCTTTCCTTACCTCCTATGGATGCACCGGCAGGCTTCTGGACCGAGTTCACTGCGGCAGTGCAGCTATAACTTGGAAGCAGCTGTCAAGCAACTGCACCGCCCGAGATTGCTATACCTTTACTGCGTTTTGCGCAGCGGTATGTCATAGGATCAATGACTCGGACTTGCGCATTGCCGTCTTGACCCCATCTAGTAAATGCCAAGTTCCGCCATCCTTGTTCTCATCCCTTGGACGTCGATCCAGAGTCTCCAATTGTTACTGTCACGCTGGATCCGGTCTCATGAGTCTCGATCAAAACCTATTCACCCTGACCTTCACACCAAGCCCGTCGTACCCAGCTGGAACTGTGGTCGACCTCACCGACGGCTCGGGCACGATCCACTACCGCAAGCGCCGAATCGTCTCCCAACAACAACAAGTCTACCGAATCGAAGTGTCTGGTACGGAAACCCCATCCAGAGCCCACAGTCAGGGTCGCTCACAACGCAGGTACAGATCCACTCTCCGAAGCGTTGTTGGCGAGCGCGACTGCCCCCAGCGCGACGAGCAAACACAAGACCTTGGAGCTCTACAATCCCTCGAACGTCGTCGAGCTCAAGTTCACCGGCACGCTCACCTTTCGATGGGCTTTCAAATGGGAGACGTAAGTCGTCCCTTTTCCTTATCGCACGATGACGCCGATGCTATTCCTTCCCCATCCCAGACACGAATTCGAATGGAAACGCGAAGAATGCTTTATCATCCGAAAGCCGGACCCACCCGTGCTCGTCGCGGTGACAAAAGAGCCACCCGGACGTATTCGGACGGCGTCGGTCCAGATCCTGGATTATAACCTCAATCGGTATGTCCTTTGTTTCATATCGTTGGCCTTGCCTCCCGTTCATTGACATGGCTTTCATACGATTAGGTTTGATATTGAAGATCGGAAGGGCCTCGAGATCGTCATCCTGCTAGCACTCTTGACGTTCCAGGATGCGAGCGATGCGTATCACGAACCCAACACCACCGCAACTACGACGCCAGCGACCTCGACGACCACGCTCGTCTCCCGTACGACATCAGGATCTGGCGCGCCTACACCACCCCCAAAGCCAGCCCCCAAGAAAGGCATCGAACGCATCGCCGAGTTGCAGCTGGGTAGAGGACAAGTCAACGAGGTGACTGTCCTCGAAGAGGGCACCGCCAAAGACTATGCGAAGCATTGCGCGCAGCTCTTGCAGGTGAGCACCCTGTCTTGTTTGACACACTCACCTTGTTCATCCGCTACTTGCGTTTTTTTTGTATGCAGGACGATGCGATGCTGTTCATCAGCGTGCGTTCCTCGGACGCGAACCAAGTCCCCAAGGTGTTGCAAGTCGTCGAAGAGACCAAGCGGTTGCGCCATAAAGCGGGTACGTCGCTCAAGTCCACATATCCTCGGACGCGCTCGCTTATCTTACGTACCGGACTCATAGGTGACACAGATCTCCATCAATACGTGCTTTATGATACCAAGGAGGGAGTGACGTCTCAAAAAGGTCCCCGGATTATCAATCTGGATGACAACGACGGGAGGGGCAAGAATAAAGAATACTCTCCACCAAAGAGCCTTACGGTACATCTTAGCAAGATTGATATACCCGAGCTTCGGCCCCGAGGCACGCCGCTCCACAGAGAACAGGCGACGCGACATGACCAAGACAACGGAAAGAAAAAGGACAAGGACCAGCCCAAGCGCGTCAAGGCAAAGGACAGGGACAAGGAGAAAGATAAGGATAAGGACGGCCGATCGAAGCGGACGTCCCCGGCACCTAGACGAAATACCTCGCCTCCCCATTCCCCCGTACTCCACAAACACTGCTCCCAATATTTTCAGCCGACTTCGTCCGCTCTATCGCCGTCCGGGCCCGGGTCATCTTACACGCCACCCTTGCCGCCTCGTACGCAACATTCCGGGACGCTCCGTCGGCGATCCATGTACGGATCCCTGCAGGACCGTTATTATTACGATTACGAGGTACAGCGTGAGGACATGACCAACGTGACGAATCCCGTCAACAGTTCTTTGACCTCCGGGCTCCTCGGGAGGTTCCTGGGACGATGACCAAGATACCCCCTGATGACCTCACGCGTTCTCGTCATGTCATACCCGTCTCCCCCGCCGCCTCTCCCCACTCCCCGCCCTGAGCCTTTTTCAAAGTTTCTTTTGCGCTTTTCCCGGTGATAACGAACGTGGAGGATGACGAAACGAAGGTGATTGTCGCGTGCCTGAAAACTGCTCAGGCTTGCCCCTCGGAACTTGAGCGCTCAGCTTCTGAACGAGCTGATGGAGTTGGATGGACGGCCGATGATCGACGTTCCACGGATTATGATCATCGATGACGTTGGGATGGGCCCAGTGGCGAGGCGAGGATCCTTGGGTGTTGCGGCGTCACCGCCTTCGTATCAAGAACGGTCCAGCTTGAGATGGAAGACCACATCGCGATTCGTGAACCATTCGGACAGTGCTCCCGATACCTCAATGGAACAACGTTGATCATGTGTTTGTTATTCATCCTAGACGTTTTACTACCCAGAACATGTACCTGTTACTACCTTGTTCGCGCGTCGATACCCGCACGCGTTTTATGCAGTCCCGACGCATCATGTTACCCCGCACCCCGACCCGGTCGGTGTTCCCAAACGTGATGGCACATGTGGTGAGTTGCGAACCCGCACACGATCGATTTGCCATGCTTCATGTTCCATGTTCCATGCGACCGAGACGACGAGATGATAGCTCGGGGCATGGCTTGGCCGGCCGTGCTAACTGCGCCGCGCGCGGTACGTCGGCCGCCGACCGACGGTCGACACTGTAACACGAGGTAAAACCGTTCGAACTCCTTTGCGTGTGTACTTCTCGGTCTTCGGTAGGGCACATTACCTTTTTCAGCCGCGGGGTCCTAGAACGTAGAATCTCGCACGACAACGACCGGCGTTCACTGAAAAGTAATTCTGAAACGTGCATCGCTCCACACGCGCATGTACAGCAAGACTCCAACCATGTCATCGTGATGTTGAAAAAGCACAAACAAGGGCGACGGCAATGTAGCATCAATGACACGACCGCGCACCACGGGACGTCGTACGATGCAGAACGTGCATGAAATCGCGTGAAACAGTTAAATTCCCCTTGTTTCATGGGTTGCAATCAGTATTAAACGTGCGTGCGCAAGTAGGGAAAAAGGTATTAAAACATGTATGGTGGAGATGCCAAGGAGCGAAAGGAGGACGTGCAAGAAAATAAATAAATGTACAAAATGAGGTCATGCAAACATTAGGAGAGGGAAGGTGGTTAAAGCTATGGCGTTGTAATACATATTACTATAGCTGAATGGGTGAGTCGAGTGGTCCATGTAAATACGTATGAGAGGGGACACGTAGAACCAGCGTGTCCACGAGCAATAAAAAGTGGTCCAGGTCTATGGTACCAGAATAATGAAATTATGCAGTACAAAACGTTAAATCGCACCGGTGGCCCCGCCCGGGAAAAGCGAAATGTCGAAGTGCGAAAGAGTATGCGATGAGGATAAATTCAAGCAACGTCTATGCGACACCGCCGATCTCGATGAAGCTGCGCCAGTTCCAGGACGACAGATCGTCGTCCTTGAAGTCGATGAAACTTTTGAGGGGGAACCAGCTTTCGATGGTGCCTCGCCGCTTACGTGCGGGCTTTGCTGGTCGTGCAGGTTTCGCCTGGTCCACTGCCTCACGCTTACGCGCAACAGTGGGAATGATGGCGTCCACTTCGTCCTCGACGTCGGCAAAGGCGCTCTGATCCTCGATCTGGACCGCGGGGGTCGCGGCGGCGGATGACGTAGTCGACTTAGGCGTCGTCGATTTCTCGTCTTCGTCGTCGCTGAAGCTCATAAAGTTGTTTCGGAGACTAGAGGAGCGGGGCACGCGGTTGGGAGCACGCGAGCGGCCTTCAAGGCAAGCGAGGGCATCCATCCGGCTCCTTCGACGATCATGAGAACTGATGGACTCTGAACGTAACGAGGCTGGTCGCCGTACGCGAGGAGTGGCAGAAAGCAGTGAACTGACGACAGTGGAGGCTGGGCGCTTCTTCAGGGAGGGGGGCGGTGCAAGGGAGCGGGGAGTAGGGGCGGTGGGAAGCTCGGGCAAGGTAGTGGAGGGAGCTGGTTTTGGAGAGGGGATGGTGCGCAGCGACTCTTTCGACGTCCGACGGCGAGCAGGCACCACAGGAGTGGGGGACACAATCATGGGTTTTTGAGTTCGTCTGGGGGCACGTGAGAAGTGGTGTCACGAGATGACATGTCCAACTTACGCGAAATCATAGATGGATTTTACGTCGGCGGTGCATGTCCAGCTCGTGGACTTGGAGAGGACGGAGAACTTGCGTCTATGGGACGGCGCGTGTCGCTTGTTGTCCGCGAGGTCGAGGTAGAGGAAAGAGCGGAGCTCGACGGTGTCGCGCTTGCCGGTCTTGAGAGTGAAGTAGATGGCCGAGGCATCGTCGGTGGTGGTGGACGGTGCGGGGCCGTGGTCGGCGAGCAGGCCGAGGGTGAAGAGGGGAGAGTAGGACGGGTACATGGTCATTTCCAGGGATGAGGGAGGAGCAAGACAGAGGCCCAACGCCGCGCTTTATATCGAGCCATCGAAAGACAAAGCAAAGTTTAATATTTATTGCCGTTACGTTGACCCCTTCGCACGTTCACAAGGGTCGACTTAATTTGACACTGGCACGAGATCAGCCTCATTTCAGCTCTCCGACACCGCATTGAGTTGCCGTAGATACACGCTCCGTACAACTACCGAGACGGGGGCATATCTGCCACTGATCTAGTACTAGACTGGCCCCCGGACGAGTCCAAAACGTCTCATCGCACCGTACATGTCAATGCACGTCCGGCCTCACCACCACGTGGAGCTGCGTCCTTCCACGTTGGTTGTTTTCCTAGGGTCGTCATGGCGATTGGGCGGCTGCATGTCGGCTCAGGGGGACATTCAAGCGGATCTGGGCCCGGCCATGCCCGCTGGCACTGGCAGACACATACTGATCCCTCGCAAATGCAATCATGCTAGCCGATGCGACGGCACAGGACTCGGAAAGTTTCGAATGGTTGCACTCACTGCGGCCCGGCCCAGCTGGCTCACAGCCATACACACCCAATCGGACCGGGTCGCTTGCCACGTCGGCCGGTGCGGCGGCAGTGCTGTTCAATTGATTATTGTCCCCTTGCGTCCAATACTGTTGGTGTGCTGTTGGGACCCTTGACACCCACTATCAAGCCGGCGTGGCACTACTAGTAGTACCTTTGACGTGAATGCCGCGACTCCACTGGCAACACACGAGGCAACCCTGCTTTCTTCACGGGGAAAAATAGGACCTACTAAGGTATGTAACGACATCCAATCACAACTGCACAAGTCATATCAGGGAAGCGAATGACGCCCAGCCGACATTAATCGGGCCCCCTATATCCATGTGGATTTGGAAAGTCCTTATCCATGCTTGACTTTTTGCAACGCTCTCACACGGATGATTCTCTTCACCCAAATCGGATAAAGTGTTCCATTCTTCCAGATCAACGCCGGACGACGGCAGTCTCGATCGATATGCTGGTACGGTTGCACCTCAGTATGACACGAGGCACTGATCCATGAGTAGTTTTCGTCGCGAATTCGCACATGCGTTGCAAATCCTGTCGTTTGCGCCCACACATCTACCCTAGGCGAGTGCTTCCAAGTACCATTGTTCGACGCATTTGACAATAATGCAATAGTACAACGACTATGACACAATTGACATGCATCATACGTTTCAAGAAGTTGAGAATCCCCTTCAAACACACGGTATTTCATTACGGAGAAAGATCGCCCCTCGCAGCGTGCGTTTTAGCTACGACCAAGTCTATTGTTCAATATATCCGCCCAATACGACGGTTGCCGCGTCCTCGGGATAAACAAAAAAATTCCGCAACCCTTGCTACGACGCACGACCGCCGTGACCTCCACCGAGTTGGCGTTCATACCCTCTGCAGGTGACACGTTCGATGGTTTGGTCACTATCCACGACCCGGGTAGACTAGATCGCCGATAAGAAGGTCTTGAATTCATCAAACTTGTTGTCAACTCCTTCTTCTATAATACATACATTGCCGCCGGCCATTTCACACCGTCAAGGTCGAGTCATCATGCTTTCTGTCAAAACTTAAACGTGCTTCAGTAATCATCACTATACTTATCGCCAAGTCTCTCATGCCATCTACGGACATATTGCACACTTGCTGTGCGCCCTCGGATCCCTTGTTCCACGTCCGTACTTTGGTACAATACTTGACCCTATATCGCTATCCGGTCATCCACCATGCCGAGCTCCCTGCTTTTCGTCCCTGCCAGGGCACATCCTCTGTTCTTGGCAAAAGCTACTTCGACCACGAGGTCATCCGATTTCTATATTCGTATCGTTCTTCTCTTGCAGAACATACGTGAGGGACACCCCCGGAATTCGAACGTGAGTCATTGTATACCCATCTTAGGGATATCGTACTTCACCTGACCTCTTCGGCGCCTCATATGCATGGCAGCCCACTCGGGCGAAGACCTTTCTTTGAATCTTTCGAACTCCTGTGGTGCCTGCTGCGCCCGTACTTGCACGTGAAGAAGGTGACGTTAATCCAATTGGTTTAATCAACGGCGCCGCCCGCGCGCCGTCGACGGACCTAGTGCAATGCCATCCGCCCGTGGCTGGACCTCTGTCATCACGACCACCGTGCCTTGAACAATGGCAGCGCTGTTTCTCATCAGGGTAAGTACTTAGGAACCAAAACATTCGGAACCAGCACGGCGCTGTGTCTGTTGAGCTTGGCCGTGGGCTAGACCTTTGACATCAATCGGACAACCGTGACGTGATGATGGCGGTGCTGCCCCCTTTCATTCAAGTTGACAGAACAGGATTCAGAAGTCTTCTCAGCGTCTGTGCGTCTGTGACTTTACAACCGCTGACACCCCAACCCGGCTCCGGATCCTCATCGGAACTGGGATCCTGTGTCCTTTGTAGTCCGAACCGCTCAACTCAAGCCCGAGCTCCTGAACGTTCGAACGTCGAAGCAAAGAAGAAGAGGATGCCAAGCCCGGAATCCTACAACTGCGCAGCTCGATGATCCCGCCAATCTCTGTACTCGGAGCACCCGGTCCATGATACCGTATACAGTTACAGTACGCTTCCCGCACCGCGCTGCGTTACTGCGATACACTGAATACAGTATTTGCCGTGTGCGTCGGGGGGCGGGGCGGCGGTGGCGTTTTTGGCATGCGACGCACCACCGTCGGGCTCGCGATCGGGAGGAGCGCCGTAAGCATAGCCATGACTCAGGCTTGTCACGTCCGTCCGTCCGTTTGATTTGTTTTTGCCTTCTGCATCGCTGACTCGGATCTATGCTACTCAAAAGTTCGGGTGCGGATCCTAACAGACGGGCGAGACCCGTACGTATCCTCCGTTTCCCGTGGAGGTGGCGCGTGACGTCTACCTTTGGCGCCGCGATGACGGTGCTCTTTTTTTTTTGTTTGGGCGCCTTGCTTAGCGCAGGGATGATCGATGACCCTCGAGTCCTTTTTTTTCTCCTCCGCGTCCTCCAATCACACCTCGTTGCTTTCGAGCCTATCTGCTTTAGCCGAGGATACAGTTGAACCACCTCCAACTCGGTTTTAGCGCAGGAACGACCCTTCAAATCTACGTTTTTGCTACATAGTCCCGTCCACAGCTCTCAAATGGCCTGTGGTAGAGTCGTCAAGCAATAACGTCACAAACTGTATTGCACTGACTCGGAGGGCTCTCGGACCAAGCAAGCGATTCGAACGGTGTCGGCACATCAGTACGAGCGGGGTCCCCGTGGTCTTGTCTTGGTTTTTAGTTCAGGATCCACATGGCGCACGTCAAGCGACAAAGGGGCCTCCGAGGTCATCTGACGCACTGGCAGCATGGTTCGTACGAGTACTTACCGACGTGGGCTCCTAACCTGACGTAGCCTAATGGTTCTAAACGTCTAAGCGATCGTAAAAAGCAACGAGCCTGATCAATGATCATCATCATATCTCAATATCGGTCTCCTCGGGTATCGACGTACATACCCCATCGAGCCTTTCCAGCGAGGCTCGGGCGTCCGACTTTGGCGCTCCGTCGGGAGCTTATCAGAGTATACCACTACAGTAGTACGAGCAGTACTTGGCAGTAGACTAGACCGTTATCTGCGGAACTCGGAACGGCTTCGCTTCCGCGGAACAATACCGCTATACGCAGTTCTGATCTCGTCTAAATGTCAGATTGCCCCTGTGGTCAAAGTTCGAACTACACCACACCATCGTCCAGATTAATTGCCTGGTTCAGCAAGTCGAACGACGAACCACGCATATCATCTAAGCATGCACGCCAATGTTCTCCATTGCATCGCAGGATCCAAAGGAGTGTATGGGTTAAAAGACGAGATAAACAAGATAAACATGGGGGTCCTCGGCACCGGAAAAGCTCCGAATATTCCTTGGCTACAAGGCAACCAGCCAGGGTAATCAAGATCGTATGTCGTGACATCAAACATCTAGTCTAGGCGAGAAAAAAAAAGAAAATCTACATAGACAGTCATCCTGCAAGCGAGGCACAACGGGAAAGGAGAACACGACGATATGGGCCACGGGCGGGGTCGTTTACTTGCCACCGGTAGTGCCGAGACCCATTGACGACTTGAAGGTGTCGTAGATCCACCATTGGAAGCCTTGTCACGAGCATTAGATCGACGTGCGCTGTCGAGCGTCATGTATGATACTCACCAGTCAAGGTACCGATCATGATCACACGTGTACCGAGACCCTTTGTGGCAAGGGTGACTGCGCCCGTCTCCGATGCAATCTGACCGATGCTCTTGCCCTTGTTCGCAGGTTTGCCCATGAGCGACACGACCGTATCAGCAGGATGTGATACGATGGCACAAACGACACCAGCAAGGTAGCCAGAGGCAAAAGTAACACCGAGCTGAGTCGTCTTGGAGTAACTCTCCTTGGGCTCCGTGAAGTAGTACGTGTAGAACGATTGCACGATCTTCTCAAAGAAGAAGAACTTGGCCATCGTGTAGGGGATCTAATCGAACGCGGTCGGATGAAGTCACACACGCCTCGATCAAACCTGCAAGTACTGACCTGACGGGACCAAAGAGGCACGAGCGAGCCAAACGGATACCGCGTCTCGATCTTGTTCTTGCTCATCTCGCTGAGCGCGGCGCCAAACGCAGTCGGGAACGTGCCGCCTGGACTGGTCTGAATCTTGACCTTTGTCATTTCGAACGGACAGAGCGCGATATCGGCAAAGACCTCGGCCGAGGCGGAACCCGCGAGCCAGATCGCAGGCTTGTACTGATTGGACAACTCTTCGCCGGCCAAGTTCATGTACGTGTCCTTGAACACTTCGTAGAGACCGTACTTGAACATGCCCTGGAGAGAGTATCCGACAAAGGTGGGACCGAAACCTTTCCAGATACCATTTTGACCCTCCTCACGAACGAGAGTGGCGAGACCGGAGGTAAGGCCCTTGTATTTGGCGGGGTTCACCTAGCGGGGCTTGGTTGAGAGATTGGTCGTTGGAAAATATTGAAGTTGAACGAACCTGCATGTTACATTTGGCAACGTCGAGTGGTGTGATACCGGCGTGCGTGACACCGCACGCAAGAGCACCGCCGAGCATGCACTTGGCGTAGTAGGAAGAGTCATGGGGAACGGGGCCAAGGTATCTAGGGAAATGAACATCAGTGCCAGTACCAGAACAAGGGAACGACGACTACCTTGCATCCCACTTTCCAGACGGTGCCAAGTGAGCCATGTTAATGAGTTGGGTTTAAAACTTGACCGGGCGAGGGCCGTAGAGGTCGTTATGAGAGCGCAGAAAAGCGTTGCGCTGTACAGCAAATAGCCGACCACAACACGCCGAGCCTCGGCTTGAATCGGATCGGCTACTGAACACGCTCCGAGTGGTCCTAGATAGACCACAACGAGTTACAAATGACGTCTTACTAGAACTCCCTGTACTGGTTCGTGAGTACCACAGTGGTAGTTGCGAGACACGGTACTGACACCTTTACATTGCATTGCCGTGCCGTTCGAACGCAATATTGCTAGTGCGGTTCGGCATTGCTTCTCCTCGTGTGGCAAGCAAGCGTTGCTGATCGAACACATGAGCCTCCCCGTACGTGGGCTAATGGTAACACGAATGTTCCAGCAGATAGAGCGGCCCTACTAGAACCGTGACTTCGAAGTCGCTGCATGCAGCTGCTTTGAGGTCGACATCCCGGCGGTGAGGCTACGAGCTGTCACGGTGCTTAATTATTGACGTCTGACCACAAGCTCCCAACATTAAAGTCATGTTGCCACCTTCGAAGAGAGATGAATTCAAGCAGCTTTCTCGACCGCTCAAACAACTACTGTTTGCTGTAAGTCTCCCGGTCTTGTCTGTGTACTCTTAGTGCATTGAGTGGCTGCCCTCCAGAAATCTGAGATCTTGCGGGCCACTACACCCCTCAAAGAGCTCCCCGGTGTCCTGATCCCAAGCAACGACCGCAGAATCCCATTCCCGCCACACATGCATTACGGTTACCCGTTGCAGATCGAACGCATAGAGGAGCTTCTTGAACAAAAGCTGAATTGTCCTCCAGGCGCGCTTGCGGCCAATCCCTTTGATCTCCTTATTCACCTCCAACATGACGTATTTCACTACGGCGTGAAATTCCGAGCGGTTTACTGCAACGGGTCCGACTCCATGCTCTTCATCGCTGTCAATAGCAACTGGAAACCAGCGCCCTCGGACCACCTGGAAGAGGTTGTGAAGAAATTGAAGGACTTTTTGGAAGTGGACGAAGAACCTGTCTGGTGTCTGGATAGGGAGGACTATTACTGGAAGAAATGATTCACATGACACTCCCTGAGTAGCGTAATGTGATATGGATGTTAGAGATAAGTATTTGTATTCGTCAACTCGAGACCGTCCGACTGAGTTGGTGAATTATTGAAACTGAATACCATGGTAAATATCTAACATATCACAGGGTGTCCTCGCCCCTACCTAACCCAACGTCGTATCGTTGTCGAGCTCTGTGGACTTCAAGTTGTCTGATCGCGTATCGACGAGACGAGACACGGTTTCGGTGTTTTTCGACGCGTACAGAAAAGTCTACCGAGTTTGACGCCGCACGCGTCAAGCCTCAAGGTCCCGTCACGACGCATGTGCGTCTGCACCGCGAGGGCGCGCGGAACCAGGGTCCGGTGCTGTGGTGAATACCTCGACCACCACGACCCGATCCGTCAAGGACCGTCTCTGCCCGACCCGTGCCCGATCATCTCGTAGGTTCACTCAAATGGGAAGGCAACGTCAACGTTCGCGATATTCATCTCCCTGGGGAGAAGCTCACTACAGTCGAGTCGAAATTACGCGTAGCTCGCAGTGTCACGGCCCCATCTCTACCTGAGACGTGCGGCGGCCAACGGATCATGATTCAAAGCCTGAGGATGACGCGAAACATGTCACCATTGTACCGCGTGCCAAATCATCACATTCGTCCTAGAAGCACAGGTACACGGCGTGGCACTCTCGCGACGAGGGACATTCCGGTTTAACATTGACATCATCCTGGCCAGCTGCCGTGCTGATGCTTAGTGGAAGTGATGACGACACGGCGTTGCGACACCGCCTGCAGAGAAAGAAATCTATTGCCAAGCAAAAAAAGGTGATAATAAGTTATGGGGATCCAAGAAGTAGAAGTAAACGTGCGTCCTGATGTACAAGACGATGTCCGACCCTAGCTGTCCCTTGGAGGACATGTGGTGTCTCACATAGCTGACGTGGGGTACCAATCATCTTCACCTGTTCCCCGCCGCTCTAATCCTTTCCAGTGCCCCGTACTGTGCTTCTATCACCTCTGGAGGTAACCTCTCACCGATATCAGGATCTTCTTCAACTGGGATATGTGTCGAGGCAAGAAGGAGCTTGATGGTGTTTTGGGCGTTGAGAAGTCCTCTTCCTCGGTGGAAACTGACGACGTTGAGTATACGCTATAAACGCCAAACATGAGTGCCCGTAAAAACGACGCAACGAAGAACGACCTACCCTGTCACGATCCCGTTGTGTTATTCGATCACGGAAATCATTGAGCGGCTTGACGGCTGTCCTGTCATCGCCCATCTGCAGTATATGAATGCGGAACATGTGCGGGGGGATACATTTCCCGTTGAGCTTCTGACAAAAGTAGGTCATGGCGTCGAGAAGCTTTTGGGTATCAGCTAGTTGGTTCCATTGGTTAGGTCTGTCTCGTTCTTGATCTCAAGAATGGATTGCTCACTCGCAATACCGTCCGTGATGATTAGGAGGATGGCAGGTCTCGGAGCAAACGTTTCATGGATCAGTGCAAGGCTTTCTTCAAACACCTGGGCCACCTTTGCAGCCATCACCTTTTCGCCTGGATGTCATGTGAATATTACAAACAACGATGGCGCCAGCTGAGCTCGAACTGACCTCTCCAAGTGGTGACGGAATTGAAGACAGACTCGAATTCCTCCCTGGTCTGAGATCGATGACTCAAAGGTCATGAAGTCAGACACGCGATCAAGACCTTACCTTGATACAGGGACGAGCCCGTGTGTGATGTAAAAACCTGACATCTACCCCATCCCACTTGTCATCTGAAGACAGTATATCGACCATCCCCGCGAGAGCCGCTCGTGTTTGTGACCATGAGTATTGCATCTACAGGACATCCGCAGCCAGTGAGCCTCACGAATGCACTAAACAGCGAACGCGACTTACAGAAGGGGTGTCGTCGATCAAGGTGAAGCACTTGGACTGACTGAAGCCTAACGTGAATACGTATTCGTTAACTGATTCGCAACGAAAACATACGCCAGGTGCTTGAACTGGACGCTTTCACGGCGGTTGAGGGCAGTGGGATGTGGATGTTTGGGCACCTCAATCCAGCTGCCTGTCGGGCTCGTGTATGGCGGCGGATCTTTCTCGTACCTTTTCCCTCCCGTTTCTTTGGGTATAGCTCTGTTGAAGATGCGTGTCATACGGTGCATGTTGGTGGTAACGGAAAGAGGAGCTCACGCAGGCTGGCCACGCGGAGGACTCAGCCATGGAAATGGCGCAAGTATTCCACGTGTCTGCTTCGGTGGAGGACTAGCAGGGCTTGGGGTTCTCGTTGTCGACACGCTGTCTGTGCGTACAGGCCACCGCGGGGTCGTGCCTGCTGTTTCTGCAGCCGGCGCGAGCGGTTGCGGAGACTCTAGCTGGAATCGCACGCTCGAGGCACACGTGAGCACCTCGTACTCGAAAACCTGTGACGGCACGTCAGTCGGATCATCCGTATTACCAGGCGATTTCGCCGCGAGATGGGCACGTACGGCGTGGCTTCGGCCATATCTGTCGTGGAGTCGTGCACCTTCGCTAGACGAGTGGCTCGTCGTACCGATATCTGTGTGGCACGATTACTCCAAACGCGTGCGGAGACCCCCAGAGACTACTCACGCATTTCGCCCTACGGAACTCGACATGTCAATATTCGGTCGAGATGATCATCAACGAATGAATTACCCCTAGCAAACCCCGGGCGACGTACAACTGGCCATTGGGCCCTCCGTGAAACGGGACTGCGTGAGGAGGGATGTAGTTACCTGTCGTTGGTGTCTGGGAACGGGTCGTACAGGTGGATACGGAAAAGGTCGAAGTTGGGGCTTACCCATACCAGCGGCAGTACCGCGTCGTGGACGACTTCGGGGTGGTGCATCTGTTACTACAGGAAAGGATCTAGTGAACGATATCGGAGGGCTCGTTGGCAGACACGTTGAGCGAGGTTGGATTCGAGGATATGCACACTAGGGTTCGAGCTCAACTGGCTTTAGTATGGTGGTCTCAGGCTGTTCGACACAGGTCTGAACCTGCCCGAGGGTACTGGTGATGCGCTCTAGAATGTTGAGCTTGAACGTGTTGCCACAACCCTCGGAATGATCAAGACGATATCGAGTTCTGGAGCGACTTGGTTTCGAATTAGATGTGCCTGTTGATCCGAGTTGGATCCGGTCCATTTTACGAGAGAACCCTTCTGGCACGAAGATCAGTCAAAAGGCCGGTCATACGGCAACGAGGCTCCAAAAACGCAGGAAATCAGTGGGGCGAACGTTATCCGATTGATCGTACTGATAGTGACAGGGCGGCACACCTCGCTATCCGTTCCTCATGCACCATCTCACCAGCTGCTTGGCTTGATCGACCATATTTTCCATGTGGTTCGAGCCGGTCGTCGCGAGTGCCAATTTAAATGAAGTGACTCAAGTTGGTCAGCGGGTTCGACAACGATGCGAGCGACCAAGATTCGAGTTCAGCTCGCTTTTGCCAGTGGTATGATCGCTTCAGGCTACGATGTCAGGTCTTTTGATTCTCAATTGAAGGACTTGGCGAAAGCCCGTCACAGTGGTCACTGCCTTCCGCAACAGTGATGCTTGTCACCAGATGCTTCTACATTGACACGAGGACCCGGTGCATGTCCCGCCAAGCGACAACGAGGCTGAAAAAAATGCAGGAAATCGGCACGAGGTAGACTTTATCCGATTGATCGTACTGATAATTTGACAGACCACTGGGATTGGAAGGTGTTGTTGCGAAATAGGACCTTCAAGGCCGCATTCTCGCCGCTCCCGTTCCTCGGGTGCGAACCGTGTGATCAGGCCTTTGAATCTCGTGCTGCTAGCGGTGGATTCTCTACATAGCATCTTTGCGACGATACCTAACACCTTGTTCGCTTCCCGTCATATAGCGACTTTCGACTTTCACCCTCCTACACCAGTCGACGCATCTACTCTACAGTCACTCCCAAACATCAAGCGTGGCGACACCACGGATCTATGCAGGTGAGCGACCTAGCGATGCCTCTAGCAGGTACCCAGTTCGCGGAAACTTACGCGTCTGGGACATTAGCCAGACAATCGGGATTTCGCGGCGGACGTCATAAGTCATGTCGACGACTTTCTCATCCCCAAGTATGCGAAGAACATGCCGTTCAGGCTCGCAGACACATACACCGGACACATCCTCGAGCAATCAGAAATCGTCTCGCTTCTCAAGATGAGAAGGGATTATCACGCAAAGCTCGAAGATGTTGTCTGCGAAGCTGAACATCTTGGTACCCCAATCAATCCGGAATGCCAACCCCAGCGTCCGAAGCTCAATCATCTCGATGCCTTCATTGCCGAGTACTTGGCGTTCGCCATGTTCTCCCACCGTTGGCGAGGTCGAGAGCCCACCCTCGACGATGTCAGAAAGGCGACCCATGGCATCTACTCCATGGATAATGAGGATCTAGTGGAAGAAAATCTAAATGTTCTTCGCCTTCCCAAAAGCGAGTTCAGCGAGGCCTCCACTGGCGTAGAAAAGCTCCAGGAATTTTGCTGCCTAGCAGCGAAATGCGGATTTCGCTGGGCGTGGTCCGACACGTGTTGCATCAACAAGAAGGACTATGCCGAGACGTCAGAATCCATCAACTGCATGTTCCTCTGGTATCGCAGCAGTGATCTGACGATCGTTTACCTCGATGATGTTGATGAAGTTAAAGAAGGCCGTTTACCCGCCGTGGGCGAAGAAGATGGTAATCGGTGGTTTGAAGATCCCGAGATCAGGAGACCTCTTCCTCCTTCCGATCCATCAGTACTGCAAACGTCCTCCGACACCTACGTCACAACTCTCCAGACTGAACCATATCTTTCTCTCCACGACCGTCTTCGGGATAGAACATCTCCCCAACTTCGATCCATGCAGCCGGATGCCCAAGTCGAGAGACCGCACTTGGAAACCCACCTCATGGATAGTTTCCCCAGTGTCCAGGATAACAAAGTCAAGGGTAAATACCGCAAGCTACCGGTTTGGGTCAAAAGGGGCTGGACATTGCAGGAGATGATCGCGTCCAAACGTCTTCGATTTTACAGCAAACGGTGGACCTTGCTAGAGGAAGCCGACGATCCCGACACTGACGAAGCAGAGGAAAATATTTCCATCTCTTCGTTCAGGTATAGAGCTCGGCTCGTAGACCATCGCGCCAACGACATCTGGGGTAATGCGCTAGTGAACACAACCGGAGTTCCCTTGGAAGATTTAAGGAGCTTCAAGGTTGGGACAAGGGACGTCAGGTCAAGGTTGCTCTGGGCGGCGAGAAGGTCGACGACGAAGGTGGAAGACATGGCATACTGTCTCCTTGGTATCTTCGACATCAGCTTGCCAGCTATGTATGGGGAAGGGTATCGTGCATTTTTCCGTCTGCAAGAGGAGCTCATGAAACGCACTGGTGATATGTCGCTCTTCGACTGGTGTGGACGTAGCTCCTCCATCAACTCTTTCCTCGCATATAATCCGGAATGCTTCATCGAGCCCAATCTCTCTTACCCCGACTTCGACGACTCGACTGACTCGAAATTCCGGATGATCGTGAACCTCTTCTGTGCGATATTTGGAACCGTGTGGAGCGGTGTCAAGGCTGCCGTCAGCGAAGCAATGGATTGGATCAAGCATATTATGAAGTCGACGCCACCCGGCCACACCCTCGTCAACGGAGAGCTGAATCTCTCTCTCTTCGAGCACCAAGTCAGACGCTGTGAGCGTCTGGAAAATTCTACGTCGGGAAACCCTTATTACCATTACAAACTGGAGGTCCATGGCCTGGTACCCACTATAGTCACCTGCGCGTCGCATGCTCCTAGTTTGATGAATAAGCCGACACAATACTACTTGTGCCGCGTATGGAATCGGCACACCCGTAACGTGTTCCAGATCCTGCTCGAGTTCATAGAATATATTCTCAAGGACACCTGGAAGGATATCTGGAGTAACGACAGCGATTCAGACTCGGGACGGTGCAGTCGTAAGCGGCAGCTCTAAAATTAATCGGATGGAATACTGACTATCGCAAAGCCGTAGTCATAGACGAGGCGGACCATCCAGAATCGAAGCTGCAAGACGAAATGCAGATGAAGCGAAAACAAGTGTTGGAGTTCTTCAAACAACCATTCCCGGTGTTCCTGGTACGCGTCGAGGGTGGGCGTCGGGTCAGGCTGAGCACGGTAAATCGGGTAGTGTCAGATTATTCAAAGTTCGACTTTACGATGCCTGTGGTGACGCGGTTGGTTCTGTAACAGATCATGTGAATCGTACGATTTATTACTTTTGGTCTTTGATCTTGAAGTCACGGTGGAAGATAAGCCCCCTGATTGATTGTACTGATAGTAACAGAATCATACACCGGCGCACTGAGTCGGATGGTGTTGCCCAGTGCACCGGTAATCACCAACTGGGATTGGAGGGTGGTCAGTGTTATTGCGCGAAATAGGGTCTGCCAGCCTCGCGCTGTTTGGGATTGTGTCGATACCAGACCAGGTCGGATCCTAGTACCATCAAGCTTCCAGCACTGATGAATTGGTGGACGAATACGTCACAGTCCTTACAGGCGTTTGCGACCCAGTACCAACGAAGTTGTAGTACTACCTACCTTGTGTGGATTGTAAAAGAGGCTTCTGTATGTTCCTGACAAAGATCACCCGCGAAGTTCGGGGGGAATGAGCTGAGGTGCACTATCGTATACGAACGGTTTAAATGGTCCCATGACCAGCTACGAACCAGCATCGAATGGCGACAGGGTCTATGTCGCAATGAAACAAATGATAAAGTCAGACTGTCCATATCGATCAGCTGGTATCCTACTACGATGCACGACGTACGGCACCTTTACCGCACGACGCCGGTTTGACCTCAACTGACACTACCGGGCCGCCGTGGCTCCCACTTTCCTCCCGCCGTCAGCGGCTCATGAGCGCTCAAAGTCGAATGAAGGTGCTCAATGAAGCTGAATGAACTTGCTTGGAGTTCGCTTACTTACTTACCTTTTTTTGGAGTGGCAGTCCCAATGTGGGAAAGATCTTTGAAGTGCAACTTGGAAACATTTTTTGTTCGTGCCGAAATGGAAAGTTTTATGGCAGTATCACAACTCCTTTTCAACTTATTTAGGTACAGCGGCACTGGTTTGTCCGATACAACTCTTGGCAGGCTGGCCCAACTTGTCAACTTGAAGAGACAGTCGCCAACCGTCAGAACATATCCGGGGACCTGCCAGTGCTTTTATGGTGTGTCCTTACATTTCTGTTCGATAAAGTGCCTCGAGGTGGACAATACACACTGTAGGCTAACACCAGCTCATCCCGCATTGCTGCGCAGCCTTTAAATTTAAGGTTGTCATGTTCCCCAGGGATCTTTTCACAACTCCGAGTCGCTCTTCGGTTGTCGTAAATTTTAATATATCTTACGCCAATGTGAGTCCTGTTCGGCATTCCCACCTCTCTTTCCTCCATGATCTCTTCAACTTTGTTATAATTGGGCTGGTCTCTCCCTCCTGCGCAGCATTCACCATGCTTGCACGTACACTATGGCTTGGATTACTTATTCTGCTCTCTCTTTCAGTCGAGGTATTTGGTGTGCCTCAGCCTGGTGTGCCGGCTGCTGGACAGTCTATCAATCTAAAACGATGGTCTCGATCTGTGCGTAATGAAACGGAATGGGCTCAATGGGCAAAAAGTCAGCGGGATGCGGTCATTTCAAAGTACGGATTGCATTCAAATGAGAAGAGGGCAACGGGAGAAAACTTGTAGGTTTTTCGACCGATTCTGACTTTGCACGTCGTTGATGGGCCGCGCAGTCTTGTGAATCATGGCTTGGACTCTAGGTGAGAACATTCGGTGAGGTGCGAGCTGATCTTACCCATTCTCCAGTTTCTACGGTACATTAGCCATTGGTACACCACCGTATTCCTTCGATGTCATTTTGGACACTGGCTCTTCGTACGTTCTGAGGAACGCGAGGTACACCAACATACTTAGCAATCCACCTTAGGGACCTCTGGGTCGCATCGTCAACCTGTGAGCCAACCTGTGCGGGAACGGGAAACTTCGATTCTACAAAGTCTTCGACGTTCACTAGTCTCAACCACGATTTCCATGTCATTTATGGCAGTGGTGAGGCAACGGGCATAGTCGTTGAAGATGTCGTTCAGTTGGCTGGATTCGCCGTGTCAAATCAGCAATTTGGTACGTTGTTTTTCTCCTTCATAGAGGTTGTGCCGACTCGTCAACCACTTTCCAGGCTCTGTAATCTCGACGTCATCTAATTTCCTACAGAACCCCGTGACGGGTTTGATTGGTCTTGCATGGCAATCGCTGTCGTCTTCGGGTGCAATGCCATTTTGGCAGGCACTTGCTAGTAGGGGCTCCTGGACTTCACCATTGATGGCTTTCCAACTTACCCGGTACGTTGGGGCACGGCACTTGGCACACATCCGTATTGACATGCTCAAACCCAAGCTTCATCAATGATACGGATGGCGGCGACTTGGAACCCGGAGGATCGTTTACTATGGGTAGGGTAATTCGGACATTAAGAGACGCTACACTTACCTATCAGTACCAAGGTTACGTCAATGAAAGTTTGTACACTGGCAACATCGACTACCAAAACATTCCAAACGGCCAAACTTCATTCTGGCTGCAAGAGATTACGTGTAAGTCGAACTGCATGTAATCCCTCACGGGTCGTCTCACACGCTCTTGTTCGGTAGCAATGACTGTGCAAGGAAATCATATATCCTTGCCCAGTGGTTCTGCGTCCTACGCTGCGATTGACACTGGTACAACACTTGTGGCTGGCCCCGCCTCGGGTATAGCAACCATTTACGCTCAGATTCCTGGTTCGTCTCCTGGGACTGGACAATGGGAGGGGTTTTACAGTTACCGTAAGCTCCCACATCCCCTTTTACAGTGCACAGAATGCGATGATGATGATCGATACAGCTTGCACCCACGAGGTGACTGTGGAGATATCGTTCGGTGGACCTAGCTGGGCAATCAGCCCCGCAGACTTTCAGTTTCAACCAACCGGTCCTTCTTCTAATTATTGCTACGGCGCATTCTATTCTATCCCTACTTCATCCAGCACGCCGCAGTGGATCATCGGCAATACATTCTTGGTAAGTACATCCATTCTTGTTGCGTCCACAACTGACGTGAGTATCATCAGAAAAACGTGTATTCCGTGTTCCGATATAACCCACCCTCTGTAGGGTTTGCGGCCCTGTCCCAAACAGCACTTGCAATGAATGGCGTTAATGCAATGATCCCCAGCGCGACACTCGGAGCTAGCGTTGCTTCCGTCACTGCCAACGCTGCCTCGCTGACGACACGCAACTCCGGTGCCGCAACGCTGTTCATTTCTGCGTTGCTCTCTTATGTGATGTTCTCATAAACCGGCGATTTCAAGGACATTGGATAGCAGAGACGTGGAGGGTGGACTTGTTTTGGACGATTAGCGGAATAAACCAACTTCTGTATTCGATTGTTTATGTGCTGCGAGCTTCAATGTGTATTTCACCTATGTACTCACTGTCACGTGCCGGCGAGCATATCACTGGCAATCTTTAAACCGGCTTAATCGGACAAAAGGTTGGACAAAAGGTGAAAATAGGCCTATTGTCTGACCTTTAGGCCAGGATTTAAGTTGCCTACTGCGTTGTGTCTATCCTACGGGGTTACTGCACAGCTCAAGCTTTCCGATACTTGGCGGAGTGAGAGGTAATGTCGTTTTGTCAGCGTGAAATGTACCTCGCCTAAGGCTATTCTTACTCCCAGGCGCTTGTACCGGGCCGTGGGTCGCGTGTCAAACGCCAAGCCGTGTTCTGCGCATAGTAGAACACTGCTGCGCGCACTGACGTCCGCAGCTTGCCTGCGAGCCAAACACCCGTACATGATGAGTTGGCGCTAAAAGCTATGTATTTCTAGGGCGCAAACCGCGGTCGTTCCTCCTGACCTTTGCTCTTTTTCTCTTACTTGCATACCCCCCCGGTGGTCCGACTCGGGGAGTGACTCTCTCACTCGACTTTTGAACTTTGACTTCGAGGATCGCGCGGTCCATCCATACGTCGGAAATGATACCGAACCTCGTCTCTGCTGTGTTGACTCTACTGTTATGCTTCTCGCTCGAGGCACGTGCAGCGCCGACGGACTCACCAACGCCAGCTGGTCTGACGATGCCCTTGCGGATGAGGTCCCCTACCAGCGGTCGCAACCTAACCGAACTCGGCATCCTGGCCAAGAGCCAGCGCGACGGTGTCCTTGCCAAGTACTCGGGGCAAGCAAATAGGAAACGGAGTAGTGGTTATAACTTGTATGTTTGCCTGTTCTGACTTGTGTCGCAGCTTGGCGTCCGTGCTGACGGTTTGCCTTGTGCAGGATCGTCGATCAAAGCTATGATTCTGAGTTCGTGGTTCCGGGAGCATTGCGTCTATTTCGCTGACTTGGGGAACTAGCTACTATGGCTCGTTGGCCATCGGGACGCCTCTTACTTCCTTCGATGTCATCCTAGACACGGGGTCTTCGTGAGTGCTAAAGCCCGTTCACCCACGGTCGTTCTCGAGACTCAATGTTCGCGTGCAGGGACCTGTGGGTCGCCGGTAGCTCGTGTGGCTCCGTTTGCAATGGCATTGCCATGTTCAACCCGTCGTCGTCGTCCACCTTCAATAACCTCACCTCCTCGTTCACCATCCAGTACGGGTCAGGTTCGGCTAAAGGCTACGTCGGCCAGGACGTCGTCGAGATGGCTGGTTTCTCGGTCTCGAACCAAGGTTTTGGTACGTCGAGATGCGTTGCGCTGCGGGTGTGGTGGGATCGTTGATCGGGCTGCGCGTACACAGCCGTGGTGAATACGGTGTCGACGGGCCTCCTCACGTCGCCAGTGTCTGGGCTCATGGGCTTGGCTTGGCAGGCGATCGCGAGTTCGGGGGAGATGCCGTTTTGGCAATCCCTTGCGAGTAGCGGGGCGATGGATTCGGCGTTGTTCGCGGTCCAATTTCGGAGGTAGGTTGCGCACTTGAGGGGCTGGTCGTGATTGTTGACTGAGACTGGCGCAGGTATTCGAATGCCTCGAATCCATCTGCGTTGGAACCCGGAGGACAGCTCACGTTTGGTGCGTCTTGGGGGGTAGATTCCACACGAGTGACGTCTGACGGCGCGCGTACAGGATACACGAACAGTAGTTTGTACACGGGTTCGATCGACTACATCGATATCCCTGGTACTCCATCCTACTGGTACCTCACTCTCTCCTGTGAGTCTCCCACGTCTTTATCTGAATGCGAACAACGACTGACAGGGACAACCAACAGCGTTGACGGTCCAAGGTACTGCCATATCGGTCGGGAGTGGGACGCTCGCTGCCATTGACACCGGTACGACCAACATCGGCGGGCCCTCGTCCGCCATCCAAGCCATCTATGCTCAAATACCGGGCTCGTCTCCCGCAACGGGCGATTGGTCCGGATACTACCAATATCGTATGTTCGTTCCCGCACACGCGCGCACGTTACTCACCCCCACTTCTTGTCTTGCCCCCCCAGCCTGCTCGACGTCGGTGACGGTCACGTTTTCGTTTGGCGGAAACACGTGGACGATGAGTTCAGCCGATTTTGAGTTTACGCCGATCAGCACGAGCGAGTGTATCGGTGCCTTTTTCGATATCGGTTCGACAACAACTTCGAGTTCGACGCCCTCGTGGATCATTGGGGATGCGTTCCTGGTACGTCGTGCATTCCCTTGGTCATTCTTATACTGTTCATTCACGACGAACCGGCGCAGAAAAACGTCTACTCTGTCTTCCGATACAACCCACCCTCTATCGGCTTCGCCGCCCTCTCCGAAGTCGCTATTGCCGAGAACGGCGTCAACGGCGCTGTCCCCTCCGCAACGATCGGTAGTGTCGGCGCGGCGGTCACCAATACCAACGGTGCTGCGCCCCGGCGACTCGGTCTCGGAGTGGTTGAGGGTATCATGGGGCTGCTCGTGACGATGGCCTTGTGGGTGCTGTGATCCCCGGACTGACGATGTCGATGGTGAACGGCGTTTTTGATGACGAAACGTGTGTGATTTTCGTCTAATTTGTCAGAACCATGTTTGTTGCGATGGACGAACTGCATTCTCGTATTATCGTACGGGTCGTACATGGCTAGCTAGATTCTCACTGTATATTCGGAACATCATGTAGCGTATCTATACCATCTATCACTCCATTTAGGGACGATAATAGAGTATCTATATTCTTTCGAGACGACTCGTGACTGTACAATGGCTGTCATTCAGCATGTACTACATACACATGGGTAAAATGATGTCGATCTGCATTCTTCGTCGCGTACAATCCAACACAATGCAACGTCCGGTCGATATATGCTCCCAACCACGCCTTTGCCAAGAAAAAAGAAAAGAAAACCCGGTACCTTGATATACATCACCTCCAAAAGGGGGTCCTCCGAAGAATGGCCCATGCTCTAATCGTCGAAATCATCCATGTCAAGACTGACATTACCAAGATCCACCGCACGGACCGCCATCGCCACGTCGACATCGCTCTCCTCGTCCCGAGCCAAGGCAACGGCCAGTCCACCAACGACGCGCCGGTCCTCGCCCTCTTCCTCCTTTTGGTCCTCGTCCAAGAAATCCAAACACGTCCCAAGACACCCGCGCCACCGCACCGGCACCGCCCCGCCAACGTCCACCCCCGCGATCCGACGTTCCCACGAAAACCGTTCCGACGCGTGCTTGACGAACACCCGCCCTTTGTGTGCTGGATTCGGGCACGTCGCTGTCCCCGAGGCCGTGGACGTGGACGCGCACTGGTCCTCGCGCGTGATGGTGTCGATCGAGAACCGTTTACGTGGACGGAGGATCCCGGGGATGGCGTCCATGAGGGTGTGGCGGACGTTGGGCGGGATGGTCCATTGGTCGGAGAGGGGGAGACCGTAATAGTCTGCGATGACGGTATGTGTAGGTGTCATTTCGGATGGGGCGAATAGGAGGCGAAGACAGAGCTCCGTGAGGGGAGGGACGCGTGTGAGAGTGAACGTGATGGGGGAAAGCACCGGTTTGGTAGGGCGGGACAGGGCTTCTACGCGGAGGGAATGAATGCGCGTGATGGAGCGGCGCGAGCGGAGTGGGGAACGCGACGGATCGTGGGCGGGTGGGGATTGGGCGGGTTCTGGGAGGAACGGGTTTGGGTTGACCAAGAGTCTGTCGATCTTCATGTCGCGCATTTGCCAAGGCAAGAACTTTAACTGGTTGTTGGAAATGTTGAGTTCGTGGAGGTTCGTGAGGCGACAGATGTCGGGGGGTATGAAAGTGAGCCTGTTGGCCCCTTCAAGAGGTCGCCCATCAGACGAAGAATATTTAGCGTTACGAAGAAAATGGGCAACATACGGAGACTGAGGACGGTGAGGTTTTTCACTGAAAAGAGTTCAGGGGGGAGCGAGGTGATCACGTTACCCATCAGATAGAGTTTGAGGACGTGTCGTTCTTTTCCAGAATCCTTGATCGACTGTGTTCGATCGAAAGAACGCGCGCGGGCGGACTCGATGGCAGGTTCAGTGTTGATACGTGCCATCGTCCGCCCGGAAAAGAGAGACTGCTCGGATGACTCGGGCGTGTTGAAGAACCCGGAGAGGTCACCGATGGAAGACGGTATAGACTTGAGTTGTTGATTGCTGCTCGGAAATAATGAACGAACGGGACACGAGGGGGAAACGGCGCTACCTGAGGTCGATCTGGCCGATACCCGTGTCGAACGGCTTTCGAAGCGCGTCATCCCAGATACGTTCTTCGCGGTCGATGTACCTCGACGTGCGATGCGACGGGGGACTCGCGCTGGGAGAGCCATTGCACACGTAGTCGTCCTCCTGCAGGGAGCGGGAGAAGGCAGCGACACGGTCCAGACCGACGGAACGCGTGAACGTGCACGGTGGGGAGTCTGTCTTTTTTTCATAGTTTGGGAGTCGTTTGATGGCTTTCGTCGACGCTGCGAAAGGGTGCGAGAAGGGCGTGCTGGTCGGGTGAGAAGGTGAGTCGAGCGAATACGGGACGAGACCTGGGCTCGATGGCGGCGACGAGTCGACGGGCCCGAAGACGGGCGACGAGGACGGCGTCGCGTTCACTGACGAGCACGGCGACGACGACATGCGATACATTGCAGTTGGAGTTATGTACAAGAGGTCGTGTGACTACTAATAGAGTACCCAAAATGATGTAAACCATTCTTAGCATTTCTTTTCTGGATCGTCCGCAGGTGGTATGGGGACGACAGTCACCTCGGCGTGCCTAAACGTTTGAAGCCCCGTCCGAACGATCCTCAGGCGCGACTTGCAATGCGGGTCCGGACATGCAACGTCCGCATCAGTGGTCATCCAATCATGCGGATCCGTTACACGCTGCTTGGCCGCCAACAGTGGGAGGACAGCGCCTAAACCCCGGGTGGGAGAATTAGCGGTGTCGCCGCACTTCTTGCCTTTGGTGAATGTACACTGGTTTGTGCACTCACCGAGGGAATAGATGGAGAAACCTTGGCCAGGAGGGAGATGCAGCATCTCCCCTTGTAAAGTGAAGTTGTCTCCCGGTTTAGCGCCGCACAAGATGCGCTGGTTCGGTGGACAGATCACCTCGACGCGAAGGTCGTACAGCTGAAAACTATCGTCAGAGTGGTCTGAAATGTTCTGCGACATGGTAGTGGATGCAGTGAAAAAGTCCTTGACGAGTAGTACTAGCGATGAACCGAGAAATGGGTCCCGTATAATTACGTGGTTGATGATACACAAAGCTTCCACTTCGGGTACTCGATTTCATGCGACCCATCGTTAGGCTCGTCCTACTTGCGGGTGTTGCGGCCGCCAGTGGCCAACAACCCCTGTCCACACCGTTTCAAGCTGAGACAGATGAGTACCAGTTCAACTGGCCCATTCAAAGGGTCGCCGTCATCGGTACTGGACCGAGGTACTTCATGCGTCCCACATCATCGCATCATGACTCACCCACACCGGCTTGTAGTGGCCTGGTCGCATATCGCGATCTCACCGAAGCTGGTCTAGACGTTCGCATATTTGAGCGGGACAGCGTCCCGGGAGGCAACTGGCACTATACCGAAGAGGTCCCGCTCGACGCTCCCGTACCGAATGCTCCGACCCCAATCGGCGACTATGTGCCTTCTCTCCCTCCAGAAGGCGTCGAGCTGCCGTATTCAGAGGTGTTCGAGAACGACGGCAAGATCCAGAGGGACCATAGAGGGCCGAAACCGATTTGGGAGTCGTTGACTTGTAATGTACCTTCGGTATGTTGGTTTGTGCCGTGTGGAAGCTCAGCTCTCATGTTCTTGCTTGCGTAGCCTGTGCAACGGGTGGGTGGAACACGTCTGGTCGCCTTTCTTGTTCCGGAATCTAATTGCCGCATTTACGCATTAGTTTTCTCAATGGCCTTGGCCCGTGGGTACACAATGGGGTACGCTCCTGTCCCTTCTTCGAACTAGCCACTCACTTCGGACACTAGAACTGTCGCATTATCAAGTTCGCAACTACGTTCGATCGTATGCTTCCTATCTGAACATCAATAGCAACGACGAGAACCCAGCAGCTGCTTATAACACCCGCGTCGAGCATGTCGAGAAGCGAATGAACCAAGCTGGGCAAGAGCAAGGTTGGAGACTCTGGCTCAAGTCTCTCGAGCCGACCCAGAGTGACTCGTACCGAGCGACTTGGTGGACTGAGGTGCCCTTCTCGCTTCTTACACGTCTTTGTTGAGCACCTTATCGATGGACGATGTAGGATTTCGATGCTGTCGTCGTCGCCGTGGGCAGGTATAATGCGCCATCCATGCCGTCGATTCCCGGTCTGGGGGAGTGGGTCCGGAGGTTTCCTGATCTTGTCCGTCACTCGAGACAATATCGGCGACCAGAGGCATATGCCAATCAGACGGTGCTCATCGTTGGTGCATCTGTAGGCCATCCCCCGGAATTGTCTTTGTCTCCTGCTGACAAGAGGTCCAGGTCAGTGGGGCTGAAATATCTAGAGATCTGAATCATCAGGCTAGAAAGGTCTATCAATCTTTCCGGGTGAGACGTGAAACGTTCTCACTAGCTTGACGGGATCTGACTCTTGCATGACATTCAAGCCCGAGAATCGTATGTGTCCAAGTGATGACTGAAGGTTACCCACAATCTTTAACACCGTTATAGATAACACGACACACTATGCGCTGGAAAACACCCTCCGCCGGATCCCTAAAAACACGACTCTCGTCGGGGAAATCGAACAGTTCTTACCTATACCCGAAGGGTCTCACATCCAATCTGGCCTCGTTGAGCTGAAGAACGGTACTGTGAGTTTCTTCTTACTTCCTTGGAATGTGTTTCGACAACCGACTCGATGTCTAGATCCTGTCTGGAATTGATCATCTGATATTTGCTACGGGCTTCCGATATTCGTTCCCATTCTTGCCACAGTACTGTGATGGTGCAAAGCATGTGCCTCACGCAGGCTCTGCTACGACTGTATCACCCTTCCTTCCCTTGGACGGCTCGCACATCCGAGACTTGTATCTCGATCAGTTTTATCTCCGGGACCCTACACTTGCATTCCTCGGCGGTTCGTGGCAGTTTTGTGTATTTTACTTCATCTTTGCTCATTCAGATATATAGTCCCTTTGGCCACACCGTCGTTCTCTTCTTTAGAATACACGACGCTTGCGCTGGCCAAAGTCTGGACAAATACGGCAAAGCTCCCGAGCAGCCAAACGATGCGGGCGTTGCACGAGAAGACCGTGGAGGATCGCGGCGGATACGGCAAGTACGCCTTGTTTTTGGGTCCGGGACGGTATTCAGGCAAGTCATTTGTTCCTTGTTCCGTTTTGGGATTAAGCATCCACTCATGTCGTAGCTCGTGCTGCCTATCTGATCGGTTGGCTCAACGAGGCGGCTGCCAAGTATGGTGGCAAGCAGGTTCGTTGCGTCTGCTCCTTTCAAGATCGTGGTTTTGATGACGCTCACTCAGGTGGATGGATTACCGAAATAGTATGTCACTTGCTTTGTGTGGACATGGGCACGACTCATGCACCGAATAGTATCAGAGAGGTCGCCCATTACTGGGAAATCGCTCATTATGGAGGGCCGCTCCATCTCACCGAGAAAGACAAAGCGGTACTGGCGTCTCTGGGAATCATACCGAGAAACGGTGCGGACCAGGGAAGGTACGACGACGCCCCGTTCTATGACGACAACTGGTGAGGAGGTGAGATGGAAAGTTGGTTACTGCGAGTCACTAGGACGTCTAGACTGATATGCCTCGTACCTTGCTTTGATTTACAAGTGGCGACCACCTGGTCTGTTTGGCACTTGCACCAAGTAGTGTTCGGCTCCGTATTGAACAGCCTCCTGTAACTGTCCTCGCGCTGGTGTGTTCTTCAGAACTCTCAGTATGTCCTCACCAGGAGGTACGTCGGAATCGGAAGCATCATTGCTTGCTTGAACGTTTCAATTCTTCGTGTGTCGATCTGTATTGGTCTAGCGCTCAATTTCCAAATGTGTTGCTTCCTTCACCTTTCAGTGTTACCGACCTCGCGTTGGGCGAGTTGAAGGTGTCCATTGTCCATCCGCGCGCATCAAACACTTTGCAGGCCCACTGAGGAAGGCGTAACCAACCCGACCACAGCGCTTTACTTTGGTCGATTGCCTCCACTCGTCCACACATGGTCGCTCGGCAAGCCGCGTTCATCGAGATAATCTAGGGCAGAGGCTTGGGAAGAGGCAGATCAACTTGAGGTCGGCTTAAAATTGCCAAAACGTGTCCTTCGCAAGGCGCCTCGCGCTGTCTTGCATCTACCCCGGGAATGCCATGAGCCTGGTTGGACCGGTCAGCACGCCGACAAGATTGTTTTTTTCCATAAATCCAAACTCGACGGTTTTCGCTTACTAAATATCATGGTACGCTCGGTTTTCGTGCGTCCTGCCTGTCGACAGGCCCAAAGATGGGCGACGACAACGGCGTCGCGTTCACTGACGAGGGCGGCAACGATGACATGCGATACATTGGAATTACAAGAGGTCGTGTGATTACTAGAGTGCCTTGTGCTAAGAACACTACATACCAGCATGGGCAAAATGTTCCGTGTTTCTTTTCTGGATCGTCCGCGGGTGGTATGGGGACGACAGTCACCTCAGCGTGCCTAAACGTTCGAAGGCCCGTCCGGACGATCCTCAGGCGCGACTTGCAATGCGGGTCCGGATACGCAACCTCCGCATCAGTGGTCATCCAATCATGCGGATCCGTTACACGCTGCTTCGCCGCCAACAGCGGGAGGACAGCGCCTAAACCTCGGGCGGAAGCGTTAGCAGTGTTGTCGCGCTTCATGTTTTTGGTGAATGTACACTGGTTTGTGCACTCACCGAGGGAATAGATGGAGAAACCTTGGCCAGGAGCGAGATGCAGCATCTCTCCTTGTAACGAGAAGTGGTCTCCCGGTTTAGCGCCACACAAAACGCGCTGGTTCGGTGGGCAGATCACCTCGACGCGAAGATCGTACAGCTGAAAACTATCGTCAGAGTGGTCTGAAATGTTCTGCGACATGGTAGTGGATGCAGTGAAAAAACCCTTGACGAGTGTTAGCGATGATCAGACGACAATTGGAGGAACCAAGAAATGGTTTCCGGCCTCCGTTCAACTTCAAGCTGTGGCCATACGCGGTCAGGTGACCACCTGACCTATGTTGAGCCGCAACTTGTCTACTGACTCTACTCCTCGGCTCTATCTATCAACGTTCCCGTTTGGACTGAGCTCTGCTTTCGTAGACTCCGAATGCGATGTATACGTGTAGTGAATAGGTACATGTATACTATGATATGACGAGGAGAGCGAGAGGGACGGGCAAGCGCGCAGCGCTGCCTTGCGGGAGTCACTATCCGGACCCACTGGGATGGAGAGCTGTGAGGAAGCGCCTACCGGGTCTCGGTAGGCGCTTTTTGGGAGTGGTGCGGTGGGTGCGACGAAGCTCGACGTCGGGCTGCGGATGGTGGCAGAGCCGGTGCGAGGAACTTGAAAGAAAGAAGCGTGAGAGCGCTACCTCGCTCGCTGGTCCGAAGATCTTACGTTGTGGCTATGCTCGTCCCTCGCCTCGTCGCAACGTGCTCATCTGCACCCGCAATCACCACGATCTACAGGTGTACCATGGCGTCTACCAGCGCTGGCAAGGCACAAATGGAGCCACAGCATCAGGTGCATTTGAACGTCTATCACCAGACGGGCGCATTCAGTGGGCGTTAGAGATTCTCCGTGTTGGTCCAATCTCTGTTCTCGACTTCGCGATCAAATTGTTCGATCCTCACGAATCACGAACCCGCGTATACGGCACATTGCGACCGCTTACACATACAGTCATCCCCCGGCACTTGCGACAGTCAAACTTCAAGTGGCTAGCAAGTTGCGACAATGTATTTATGTTTAAATCAGACAAACCTATGGGGTAGAAATAGTAAAATATAGATAGAATACCAATTATGTAGTCCCATCGCAAATGTTGTCGACGGATGATAGGCAATAAACAAAAAGCACCTTTATCATGGATGTCCCAAC